>PQWD01011901.1:0-66778 GCA_019425675.1 Leucinodes orbonalis
ATTATTTGCTGCGTAACTAAACATTCATTTTGTGAGAAACTAAAACGATGGTTTCCCGATCAGGAATCTCTTTTGTAATTTAAAAAATAATAATTAGCGTTTTGAAAAACATGTCCTGCGAACCCAACTGCCGACTTTCGGTAATGTCAGCGAGAATTTTAGGTAATGAGTCTCCTCATTCGCACTTGTTATGTGGGGTACGACGGCCAGCATGCTTATCATTTTCGGCGACTCAGGAACTTACGCCTGCAGACTTTCAGCTGCGAATCATTTTGTACATGGTACAGAAGACGCATTTTGAAGACCCTCACTTCGCCAAAAGAATGGTGTGGACTGACGAAGCTTCATTTACAAGAAATGGAGTGCTCAACTTACACAATGAGCATGTTTCGGCCCATGAGAATCCTCATGTTTCGCGCGAGAGCAATTTCCAACATCGTTGGAGTATTAACGTATGGACTGGTATCGTCGGAGACCGCATACTTGGACCAATCTATCTCCTCAAGGTCTAAATGGGAAGGTTATTTGAATATGTTGAAAAATGAAATAGAAGAAGGTTTAAGAGAGCTACCAGTGTCGGAATATGTCAACTTAGTATTCCAGCATGATGGAGCACCTGCTCACTATGATCGTCGCGTCCGCGAATACTTGAACGTGATGTACCCCACAAATGGGTTGGCAGAGGTGGCCCAGTTCCTTGTTCTTATGGAGTTACCTAAAGAACCAAGTCTACGCTGTGGAATGCAGTACCGAGAAGAAATGCTAAGAAGAATAAACATCGCATTTTCTACGGTAACTCCCAGATGTTGCAGAATTGCCGTGCATCAATGTTACGACATACTGCTTTGTGTATTGAAAAAGAAGGTGGACACTTCGAGCCTTTCTTATAGTGCGCGAATTTCTGTAAATAAAAGTGTTGATGATATGTTTTTAGATAGGAAATAATTAAATTCGTATTAGTTTATAAAAATAAGTATTTTCATTTTTTCGCTGTTCATTCCCAACTCTTCACGTCACATACTTGCTCATAGGTACGTGTACGCTAAATACTTATTCTCGCGGGCGGTCATTGACTTAAATGAGCCGACTAATCAGGGTTGCCACTTATTCCCATGGTTTCAAATTCAATTTCAATGAATGGAAGTTCGGAGTAGTCGCTGTACTCCTGGTCCTATTGCTGTTGATTAATACGTAAAATAAGCATGCCTCCCCTTAAGTATTATTGCTCACTTATTTAACACCGTGTATAGCGTACTCGTAGGTACCTACATAAGCTGTACAATAATAAATTGGTTTATTATGAATATATGTCCGTATAGCGTCACTTGGGGAAGCGACCGATACCTACTAACTAATCAATATTAAATTGCCATTGCCAAGTAGGTACGCCAGCAAATGTAGGTACGTAGAAGATTTTAGGTACAAGACATACTATAGACACCGTTTTTTAACAGACTTTAAAAAAGGAGGTTATACTTAATTCGACAAATATGCTTTATTGTTTGTACGTAGACATCTTCGTCGTATATAAACTGATTTTGATGATTCTTTTTTGTTAGAAATAGTATACTTCAGAAGTGGTCCCATTTTAAGGAAGTAAGGTTCTTATAATGGAGACCAGAGAAATCGAGGTAAACATTTTTTTTGTTTGTTCGCGAATATCTACGTCGCATTTGAACCGATTTTGATAATTATTTTTCTTGGAAAGGGGATATTTCAGAGGTGATGACGAATGAGGTAATGGAAGGCAACTACGTCTTCATTATATTATATTTAATGCAGTGTTTATCTTTAATATGATACACTCAAAATTGTAAAAAAAAAACCGACTACAAACTAAAAAGCAATAAATATTTATTTAGCAAGGCATTATTATTATACTGATTACCGGGGGCTTTAGGTTTTTGCAGACCAGTACCTTGACCTATAATGCCTTTTGTAACTCGTTCCCCATTTTAGAGTTCGTCTAAAAGCAATTTTCAAGAAATTCAGAATCCTGCCCACCTTTATAGACAAATCTATAAAGTGACATCAAAATGTCACTTGGGCATAAAAGTAGGTTGCCCAAGTGGATGTTTCGCTTCTGTTGTAGAGGACCACAATTGCAGAGAAGGTGCATCGGTGTCTCTCTCTCTTCTGCGCAGATTCTGCATGTGTCCAAGTCACTTAGTCTCAACTTGTGAAGATGACTTTTCAGCTTGCAGTGTCCAGTCAGTGCCCTTACAACAGCCCTGACTTTTGGTTTACTGAGCTGTAGTGTTTCAGAGGTCAGAGGTACGCTGCTTCGAGTAGGCTTTTATGTTTAGCTAGGTTAATAGAAATGGTTAAATAATTCAATTCAAATTTTAATGTCGGTGTCAAATGCCAAACAAACTCTTCAGCTTTATAAAATTTAAAATATTATTAAGTAGGTTAGAAAAATAAATAAATCCATAAAGTTCATGTTTGATTTGGAACAGACTTCAAAATTATGAATTAACCATTTCTATTTACCTAGCTAAATATTTATTTTTGCTTTTTAGTTTTAAGTCGTGTTTTTTTTGCTAAAATTTTTTGCCATCATGAACATCGACCGTCATGTCGGGAACCTCTTGAATACTTTCTCAAATTTGGCATATCATTGCGACTATTTTTTTGGAACCTGAACCAATTCGGTAGGCTTTACCGTTTGCGTACACCAGAGGTTAGGATTATAGCTTGACGTTCAAGCCATAATAGTAAATTTATTTTATCTATGCCATAATACTATAACAATAATGATCCATAATAGCTATAACTCCGAAACCAGGACTAAAAAATAGTCGTTGTCAAAATTAGTTTTTATTGAGATTTGAAATATGAAGATAACAGCTTGAAACACACTATTTAAGAATTTCAGCTTAAAAAAAATATGATCTCACCACATTTTAAACATAATAACCTGATGAAAATCTAAGGCTTAAGGGATGGATACTACTTATGGGGAAATAAGATTTGTTAGTTTATCTAAAAATATTTTCTTTTACCATATTTTTCGTGTTGAACGCCATCTATACAATTGACGCTAAATTACGGTAAATAAAAATAAACGCAGATCGAAAAACTTATCGTCATGCTTATACGCATCATCGTGTTCTTACAAGCGATTCAACGTTTTAACGCAAGATGGCGTTACGTGTTCGGAGACAATCGATATTAAATAGTTTCTACGGTTATATCCAAATTTTATAATTTTCATATATTGATCGCAATTAAATTATAGTTAGGTATTAACTAAAATTTTATTGCTATATTGTAACATTGATTGAAATCAGGTTTTTATTCTAAATTCTTCGGTTACGTTGTAAGAGAAAGTCTGTTAAGCTTCCAAAAATTGTTATCGATTTAGAATCAAAGGGGGTTTTCTGCAAGCCTCCCCCCACCCCCGAAATAACAATAACAACACGGAAGGATTCTAGTCTTTCCAATATAAGTATTTTGTGAAAATATTTTATTTTATTAAATATAAAAAAATCTTTATGATATTACGCTCACCTATCATGCAACACTAAGTGATATAATAATAAAATTCTAATCTACACGTCCACATGTGGAAATATCCTCAACAACCGTCCCGATAAGTACGATAAGGAGTGTATACCATTTAATTCAATTACTTGAATCTTATCAACAAGACAGGCAGTGTGACGACGGTCGCAGGACGTGTTGATCCTTTCGTGTGACTATTTGACCCGTGCGCAATATTATTTTATACATACCGCCTTAACGATAAATGTACTGTCAAATTTCATACAACAGAATAGCATTCGTAATTTGTGAGTTGAAACGTTGACTTTGGTGTGCAAGCTGTTTGAAGTAAGGCAAATGTTGATATGGCAAACGCTTCACAAGATGCATAACTACACAAGTGCCAAGACTAACAGTGCACAGTTCTCAGTGACGCTATGTCGTATTGGATGGATAGGGCTGGTCCTTCCACACCGGTGGCCGAGCGGCGGCCTCTAGTGCTAGCTGGTAGGGTTCCTAGGAGCTATGGAAGCCTGTTTCATTACTACAAGTTTGTGAGGGCTATCAACGAACCGATGCATAATGCCGAGGTATAGTACATTTTTAAATGAATTCCATTACATTGATAAATAAATGACTTTGCTTAGTTACAATAACGAATGAACAGACGACATAACCAAAGTTTTCTAGATTAGACTTCGGTTTGTTTTGTACGAGTTGTGTTCAACAGATCTCAAAATGAAATATTTTTATCTGCGTAATGAATGTAACAATGGCTCACAAAATAGTAGTGGTTAGCCAGACTGAATTATCGTATAATAAGCATGAGGTAAACATCATTTTTGATAGCTTAGATTAAGAATTCTTATTAGGTACTTATAATTGAGTTGTTAATTTAAATTCATAAAAGAAAATTAAATACTTGTACGATTAAGAAGCGTTGTTTGCATAATTGTGTCGACAATGCTGCTTTTTAAATACTTTGTGGGTACCGATTTCCGTTCTCCGCATTATAACTTGTCATATCCTCTCAAATTTTCTAGAGCGCCCTGTTTGGTACTCCGAACCCAGTGGCCTGCACAGAGATTTTGAGTAGGGTATGCAAGGTAAGTGACACTTATCGCAAAAACAATAAATAATTTACATTTTCAAATTGAGTGCTGCTTATGATAGCAGATCGCCTATGGTCTCAAATCTGAGGAAGGAAATGGGCGAATGAGTAGGAATCTTTAAATATGTTGTTGATTTTCCGGATTGTCTGGACGCACAGGGTATGCACTGCTTATTTGCATATATGGAGTGCACGCCACTGTCCGAACCGTTATATGGAACTGGTCCATTGCGTATTGGCTCAAATAAAATAAATATACTAAAAAATATTTAGAGCTTCGTTCTTCCACGGCCCGATTAAGTTGACTAAAGTATCTAGTGGTGTAGGCTGTTAACCCTTAATCGTAATCAATTTAAATGCGGTCTTATATATGTCCACTGCTGAACGAAGGCAGCCTAATTACTTCTACGTAGACCGATCCGTAGCATTCGACAACCATTGGCTACCCCCTACCTTAACCAGAGAATAATGCTAACCATTTTTTAAATTACTCAGCGATACAAAGAAATTACTCTTGCACCTAATGTTTTGTCGATAGAAATTGTCACTGACGGACTTGCTTTTACAAAAAAAGTTAAAGTCGATCCTCATACACTGTACAAAATAATAAATTGCAAGTGTGAGGAGGCGGTAACCGAGCTGTGCGCTCGCAGCTTGGCACGCCTGGTACTCCATTACCACCCAATATTGGCAGACCACTAATTGATTGATTGCTGAAAGCACGGCCCCGAATACCTATGAATGTCATCTTCGCTTCATTCAGCGGTCGTTTCCTCCTCTAAATTAGTCAGCTATAATTAGTGGACATAGATTAACTGCTTTCAAGACACAAAATAGGCCGTATATTGTCCGGGCTAATTTAAGCTTTGAATTAGTGTTGCATATAATTTGAGGCACCAAATAAAATATTACGTAGTATCTATGCAGTCGCTGTTAGAATCGAATTTAGCGCCATTTTAAGAACAAAACGTAATATTTATCAACTATCTCACCTGGTGGTGCTGGCATTGTTAAAACATGCTCACCTAGAAAAAAATGTTTACACTATTGTAAATTCGCAAGTTATTTTATACCGGAAACAAATCCGCCAGCAGGCTTTATAGATATTAACATCCCCCGTTGAAGACTTTTTGCCAGTTATCGGTCGATCTGTACGGAAGTATTTCACACTTCAAATGCAAAATCGGTATACTGGTCATGGCAAATCAATACTTTTTAAATATCTTTTATATCAAAAAGGGGTTTTATTGGGGGTAATTATTTAGTTCACATCAAGGATGTCCCTATAACCACAGATAATAACTATAATATTAAAGAACTTGACAGGAAAAACTTATTTGTGTAAAATAGGAAAAAAATCCTGATTAGCAGGAAACTGCAACATGAGAACATGACTTGACGTAGTTATGAGTTTTAGAAAAGAAGAATAAGAATTATACTCTTTTTTGAGCAAATTTCCCAAATCCTCTCTTATATGTGTACACATACAGTAATACATAAGACCATGTTTATTTATATATTTAATACCAACCAACAGGTATACGCCAAGTCAAGGTAATCAATAGAAAGTTGTGTAGGTAAACACTAATTATAGCATAAACTGGAAATAAGGGATAACATAATCGTTAAGTTAGACGCGCGGATGCGACCTTTATTCCAATTATAGACCAGAGCACACCATACAATTACTATCATAATATCAGTTTCAAGTGCTAACGGTAAACTCCATTATCATCCCATACGTTTATGGTATGTTTAAATTATGGTGTAATGGTCATAATTTACCGAGTATCAAACAAATCTTTGCGTTTACACTGCACCGTTTTTGTACAAATATTAACAAAAGAGTTAAGCTTCGGCTAAACATTATCCTGATATAAAATGGCGGTTACAAGTGGCTATACTCAGTTTAAAACCCCCGTTACCGAATCGACGGAACATTTTTTTAGTTTTTATTTTCCTAAAACGTGTCTTTGGATATCGAATCTCATGCTGTTAACTCGAAATGTTGCGTGCCGCATCTTTTCTAAGGACGTACGGGCAGGTACATTGTATTAAATTAATCTTAAACAAATCATCGTTTATTTTATTTAAGGTACTAACCTACATGTCGTATTTCGAGAAATGTGGGACATTTTTTGTTCGATTTCCTAAACGCTTTTGGATTGATAAACGAAGCATTATGTGATCGAGCATACGGGTGTTGTGCATGTGCAGTTATTATTAAGTAGGTTGCGAATGGCTTTGTGCTCGAGTGGGCACTGGCCGCAGGGGCGCTTGCCTGGGTGGAATCCTGTAACCCCGTTACTCTTTTTTGCTCCGCTTGCGTAGCGGATCTTCCACCTTAGGAGCTTTTTTGTATCCAATGATGGATGGAATAGACCGGTTGTTGCGCGATTATTCGTTAAATCTGTTCTTAGTTTTACATAGTTCAGTTTTAAAATATTTTCCTACAAATGGGATATACATCTTTGATTAGAATCGATAAAATACACCATTTGACACTTGATTAGTAAGTATTAACTTTAATATTTGAATTGTATTTGTTACTTTAAACAACTTCCTTGTAGAGTCGAACCAGTTGAGGATAAACTCCAAAACTCATTGATTAAAATATTTTACCTTTATTATGTCCGTGTAACCAATCAAAACGCTTCTCATATAGGTAATTAAAAAAAATAAGTGATTGGGTTTTTTAGAACTTAAATATGAGGTATATCATCGTCACCGCTACTAGCGAGTTGTGATGGGTTATTAATGTTCATAATGTAAGGAAAGAAGTATAGTAATAAGTGTGGTAGTGGTGGTGGTGGTACGGGGAGGCAAGCCGGCGCGCGCGCCACAGTGAGGCCGGCCGCCGCGCGACATGCTGCCCCCCGAGCGCTCGGCGCACCGCACCGCCTCCGCCATCCTCAAGCGGCTCTCGCTGCGCACTTACAGCACCTACTCGCTCGTACGTATCGCCTGGATGCGTTCATTCATAGCGCCCGCCCTCCGCCCGCCCTGCTCCAAGCCGCTCTCTAAATAGTATCCGCCCAACGTGGCCGCCGCGTTTCGCTCGTAACGCGACGCTTACTCATCACGCTCGAGACGCCGTGGAGCACGCTCGTATTTCTTGTAATTATAATGCGGGGAATCGCGCCGCTATGTCTCTCCCGCCGCACCTGCCGAGCTGCTCGAGTGGCGACAACGAGTACGTGCACATTCGATGCCTCATCGCGAACATACACAGGCCTCGGAACGTATCGCGGCCGCCGTCGTCCGGCGAGAACGGCGTGCCCCTGGAGGTAGTGCGGGAGTCGCCGCCATCGTCGGACACGGAGCGCAGCGCTTCGGGCTCGGACCGGTCGGAGGCGGCGGGCGGCGAGGAGCCGGCGCCGCGCCGCGCCAAGAGCAACAGCTTCGCGGGCTCCATGCTGGCGCCGCCCGCGCCGCACCACCACAAGCGGCGGCGGCCCTCGTTCCTGCACATCGGCGGCGTCGACCACGCGGGCCCGCTTTCCGCCGGGCCCCACTTCACCGTGCCCAAGTTCACGCTCACCGCGCCCCCGGGCGAACACCGCCGCCTCAGCCATGGATTTGCAGCTTTCCACGGTTTCGCCCTACGACGACATTCTAATACGGTCTGCGCAACGATGGCTTGCAAGTGTGAACGCGTTTTTTGTTTTATCTGACGGTAGCGATTTCATTATCGTCGACTGTGTTAAGCTTCGTAACAGCATGTGACGAGAATGTTTGATTTTTTAACCACATTCACTGATAAGTTGGTGCTTAGGTCTTTAAAAAGTGATTATTTAACGGTAATGACATTTCTCATCTGGCATCTAATTTCACTGTGATTTTTCTAAGTTAACAAATAATACTAAAATAAGCATCAAAAGTCCTACCGCACACGATGCCATACAACAAGTTTAAGATATTTACAAAATATAAATTATTGATTAATAATACTTCACGCGATTATAATTATTATATTGTTATGATGACTCAATAAACGGTATTTATCATAGGTACTTAGTAATTGTTTACTCATAAAAATTAAATTACGCAGCGTGGTGTCATATTCGTTGATTATGTTTTGCAGTTTTCTCCCTTACATTGTATTGTTTGCTTTATTGGGCTACTTTGTGATATCGTGCGTTATCACTATATCTATAAATTGAGTTCATAATGAGTTTAAACTGCGACAAGTAAACGACGTTTCCTTTACCCGCGTCTCGAATTTTGTGAGTTTTAACCTTTTACGGACTTACAAACATGCTGCGCTGGAGTTTAAACGAGGTAGCAAATTGTTTTGTCTTCATACATTTTAATAGAAAGAACCATTACATAACATGCATTTTCCAATTTTTGAATGCACGATTTTAACATAAATGTTGTCAATGTATACAGTTGTTGTGCCATTGCCTGTAATTGATCTGCCTGCTCTACGTATGGACGATTACACCTAATGATCTTGCGTGAACACTCAGAGCAAAAGGAAAAATAAGTAATTAATTTGCTTAATTGCGTGTTTTCCAATCCTGCTTAATTGATGATTTTACTACTTTCTCTTTATATCTATGTTTTAATTAATATGTTTTAATGTTATGTTTGGTGATGATAACAAAATGGAACAAAAAAATTGTGCCGTATGACTTATATTATTATTTATACGGGTCCGCAACGAAATACAAATGTTCGATGAACGATCTGCCGAGTGCCCACCAACTACTTAGTGCTCGATTGAACGAAAAGCGAAAGACTTTTGCCAAGGAATTAATGGTCGACGAACGATTGGACGAATGAACTTTTTACTTTTATTTGCCTCCTAAATAATTAAATAAATTAAATTTGTAAACATCATACGAGTGATTTCTTATGTAAAGAAAAAATCTATCTATCTATAAACCCAATAAAATATTGGGTATTTTAAAAGTCCTATTTTTTAATATACGAAAGGATTTGGTATAAAAATTTCACAAACTATGATAGACAAATAAACCGCTAGAAATGTTAAACAAAATTTTATTTTGAATGTTCATTTAGGAACTAATTATCATAAAAAAAAGAAAATTATTTTCTCTTCTCTTTTTTGTTGTTCTATAATCTTCATTCTAATACGGTTTTTCTTTGTACAAAATGCATTCCATAATGAGTTCATTACTTGTCTGCTCTTTTTCAAGCTCTTGTATGGTTTTGTAAATGTTCCATTTCTACCTGCCTAGAAGTCCGTTTTTTATTTACTTGATTTATTTTGTTAATTTAAATAAGTATGAAGTTACTCTGAAAATCAGCAAATGAATATAATATATTTTTATTTGATTTGTAAATTTTTAAACGTATGAAGTTCACCTAGAAATCAACATACGTAATTGGATATTTTATGCGTCTTTACAACCAATAATACAATACAATATTGGTTGGATATCTCAAGTTGAGGAAAATTGATTATAGATCTCTTATCGCGATACATATAGCTAATGAACTTGTCATAAAAATATATAGGTACATAAATTAAAATATAATTACAAATATTGATCGAATTAATAATTATTTATAACAGAATTGATGTATAAGTTTTGATATTGAATGTACAAGTGTATACTTACTGTAACGACGCGTCAAGTGATTTACTCTAATAAAAAGTTGATAAAAGAAAATCATCACGTCATCAGAAGAGAAAATATTCAATAAAAGGTGTTTAATACTGACCCGTTATATTGCAGAGCCTCCACCGCAGCGAGTCGATGGTGTCGCTGGCGTGCTTCAAGACGCTATCGCAGCTGGTGACCGCCGAGAACCCTGCCGATCTCCAACAATACCTCGCCAATAACAAGAACATCAATATTGACGACAGGGATGAGGTAAGGGTTATCAGAATTTTACCTACGATAACTACATACCAAGTCATTGGTATGACCAATGACTTGGTATCATCGGGTGGACGATAGATGTTGAGTGTTGGGGATCGGTCTGCGTTGAAGTCATTAGAGGAGTCCTTCGTTCTCTAGTTGACTTAGGTATAAGGTTCTACTGATAAATAAACTACGATAACCGTCATTAAAATAGCCATCATTGGGGATTAATAAAATATCTAATTATATATGTATAAATATGATATCTAACGAGTCTCTGCTGATCCACACGCATTGGATATGCGCGTTGGGTTATACTCCGCAGCCTTTAGTGATGAAAGTGATTCCGGGAGGCTTTGTAGTGAGGTGAGGACACAATGAAAAAATACTATATATAATATATATATATATACACCGTAGGATGTAGACAAAAGCTCTTTGATCAGTATCTGGGATTCGATTTAAAAATCATATCAGAATTTAATACATGAGCTAAGTTTAAAACTAGGACACACTTATTACTTAGCATTACATCTGTGAACAATGCAATCATTTTATTGTGTCATAGATTTATAGAAAAACACATCTCTCCTTAATTATCTTTGTTTAAGTTTGTATCGTATTTACCCTTCTAAAATGTTTACCTAAGCATCGAAGTAAAATAAAATGTTTATATTTTCCCTATAATAAGATTACTGCCCACTTCATAGTAAGACGCGATTAATCCCTGGTTGTCTAAATTATCGAGATTAAAATATTTCGTTTTCAGGCGCACTTTTGTCTCTATTTATTTTTAATCATTTTATCTTATTAAAAAAATCGTAGTCCTAATTATAGTCTCAATAGCCTTAAACCGACTCGTCGGTGCTTCAATGGTGTAGACTGTTGCCCTCCTACCGGTAGGGCTGAGGTTCAAATCCAGCCACGTACCAATGTGTTTTCGAATTTTCGAAAATATATATACGATATCCGACGCTCGTACGGCGACGCCTGCGAAGAGATTCCAAAGGTTGAGCGTGAAGTCGTCCAACCCGCACTGGGCCCGCGTGGACGACTAAGGCCTAATCACCATATACGGGTAGGCTTGTGCCCCTCGGTGGGGACGTTTAATGAGCTGATGATGATGATTTACACAAATGTATATAAGTACATATGTTTATCCGTTGTTTAGTTTAGTACCCAAATTGCAGGCTTATTCTTAGTTTGGAGCTAGATGGCGCTGTGTGCATGTCAATGGACATTTATTATTATCGTAACGTTTTTAAGGATGTCGTTATTTTATTTGCTCACGAATGTGTAATACCGGATATACTTTTCTAACAAGCTTCCAAAGTTCCTAAGTAAGAAAGTTAGCTATAACAAGCTTTACTCTTGCGAAGTTTTATGACAGGTTCAATGTTTACTTATATCTGTTCTAAGCATACATTTTGCTTTATTAACTTTGTGCGATTTTTCCTAGTTTGGTTGAGGTTGAGACGGCTAAACGTGCCCTCTGAAGCTCGGAATCATCGTTATCTTGCTTTTCATACAATCAGATGATTCAAACTGCAATGTTCTAACACAAAGTGACTTTCTCTCTGGTTTCCCCGCGGAATTCGAACTCATGGTACCACGCAGCATTTTACAATACCTATATAAGTATGTAGTATTAAGGCTGGATGAGAAAGTCAAAGTCAAAGTCAAAAACATTTATTTCAAATTAGGCTTACAAAAAGCACTTATGAACGTCAAAAAATATACAAAAATATAATAAAAAACGATTAAAATTATATTGCTTTGAAAAAAAAAGCGCTTCAGTATTGGCCTGTTGAGAAAGAAGCACCAAGAAAACTCAACAGTGTAGCCTTTTTAAAACATTCATTCCTTAATGTCACAATATATCATAAACACTGAAATAGCTGAGCAATTTAAGACCACGGATTTTTATCACATAAATATTCGTCAATAGTGTAGTACCCTTTTTTAGAAAGGTGGTTTTTTATTCTAGCTTTAAACATGTGTAAAGGTAACTCGACAATATTTTGCGGTACCTTATTGAAAAACTTTATACATCTTCCTATAAAAGATTTACCTACTTTATGTAGTCTCAAGTCCGGAACAGCAAGTTTGTTTCTATTCCTAGTATTAAAATTGTGTGAGTCACAATTTTTTACAGGGATTAGTATTTACGGACGTAAATTAAATTTTCATAAATATATTGTGATGCTACAGTCATTATATTTATTTCTTTAAAAAGTTCCTTAAGAGAGTCACGGGGTCTAAGGTTGTAGATAAAACGAATAGCTCTTTTTTGTAGTACAAATATTGTATTAATGTCGGCAGCTGAACCCCACAACAGTAGACCATACGACATGACACTATGAAAATAACTGAAATAAACCAATCTTGCTGTTTCTACATCTGTCAAGAGCCTTATCTTCATAACAGCATAAGCTGCCGAGCTAAGTCTACCAGCCAGTGATTCAATGTGAGGCCCCCATTGTAACTTTGAATCTAAAGTTATACCAAGAAATGCAGTGGAGTTTACAAGTTCCACTTGATCATTATTCAGAGTTATGTTGGTCTCGACCTGCCTTACATTGGGCATAGTGAATTTTATACATTTAGTTTTTTTTGCATTAAGTAAAAGATTATTAGCAGTAAACCAATGCATTACTTGAGACAGAGCTCTATTTACATCGTCAAAAGTCTCCTTACGTCTGTTAACATTAAAAATCAATGACGTATCATCAGCAAATAGAACTATATCCGAAAGACTTTTACAATAGTAAGGGAGGTCATTTATATATATTAGAAATAATAGAGGGCCTAAAATTGAACCCTGGGGCACCATGCGAATTTGTGCCATTAATACAGACTTTTTGAACTCTTTCAGATAGGAAAGATTCTACAAGACTCAATGAGCATTCTGATACACCGTAATGTCTCAACTTTAATAAAAGTGTTTTATGGTCGACGCAGTCAAAAGCTTTACACAAATCGCAAAAAACTCCTATTGCATCATGTTTGTCCTCCCAGGCATCAAAAATATGCTTAATAAGTGCAATCCCTGCATCAGTAGTATTTTTATTTTTTGTGAAGCCAAACTGTTTTTCATGTAATAATTTGTTAACGTTAAAATGTGAAAGCAACTGATTGAATATAATTTTCTCAAATATTTTACTTAAAAAGGGGGACCGGAATATCTGGCTCAAAATGGGGGAGACCTTTGTCCATTGTCCAGCAGTGAACTGCGATAGGTTGAAGAGAAGAGATATAAGTAGTTAATGATATTGTGGTATCAGAATGGCACAACGGCGCTCATGTGCGCTTGCGAGGGTGGTCACGCGGCTGCGGCGCGCGCTCTGCTGGCGGCGGGCGCGGACGCGGGCGCGTGCGACGCGGACGGCTGGACCCCGCTCGCGCATGCGGCGCGCGGCGGACACCTCGCCATAGTGCGGGACCTCTTGGACGCCGGCGCCAAAGTTGACTCCAGGGACTGTGTAAGTATCTGCAGTAGCTTGGCTTAATAATATTGAAAGCCTCTTCATAAGAGCGTTTTGTTATCTTAACATCGAAGCTGAAGCTCAAGCGCGTTCATCGTGACGTTCTCTTAGGCATATATACCAAGGTTGACTCCAAATACTAAAAGTAACAGCATCTACTCGTAGCTTAGTCGAATTTTGCAGAAAAGGATTTTGGATGGGCGCATTGCTATTGGATTGTGTATGCGGCGCGCGGCAGAGTCCTCGCCATAGCGCGTTTTGGACTCCGGCATTGTGTAAGTATCTACATATAGCCTAGCCGGATAATTCGAAGAGGGTTTTCATCATGTAGCTGTTACTTTAACATCAAAGCTGGTACTATTCTCGTCAAAGTACGCGCCTAAGAATCGGCTCTAAGATCGAGATTCTAAGGACTGTATAAGTACCAGGTCACACAGTCCTTAGAATACTGCAACCTATCTATACCGACGATGTGAGCGCAAATTGCCCGCATCTGGTAATCTTTAAGCTTGCACGGAGAAAACGTGCCAGTACTTCAATAAATAAACGTAACACGTTTATCGTTTGGTTTAGTCCCTTTTTTAAATTATTTAATAATGTTTGCGTGTTAGGCTATTTATTTGCAAATAAAGATAATCGCAGTATGGGCTTGATGAGTATTCAAGGTCACTAGTATTCTATTTATAATTGTTCTTTTTTATAATTTTTGAATCCAAAACATACTTTACACCAATTAACAAATCAATATGAACAAATTGATTGATATGTTCATATATGGATGTTTTATATCAACCATAGGTATACTAAATGTTGTTTTGAATGATCTTTAATAATACTTTTTGTTTTATGTAGGTAAACAATTATAATTAGGTATAGGGAAAGATTGTTGACATAGGTCATGTAAGCTATCAGTTTGAGTTGAGTGACCGTTTACTACTGTGATCAGTACCTAATACTGGACATTTAATAAAATAGGTACCCATTATATGTGATCCATGTTGATTCAAAAGAAATGTATTATTATTATATGTAATACATTCTTTGAACTCTGATACCACAATGAATATATTATGGTATAACTGAGATTTTGATCTCAGTACGATAGACACCAGACAGCTGTTTATCTTTATCTCGTTTGTGTGTATTTATAACAACCGTATGTTTTTGTCTCGTGTGATCTT
The DNA here is from genome assembly GCA_019425675.1 of Leucinodes orbonalis. NCBI lineage: Eukaryota > Metazoa > Arthropoda > Insecta > Lepidoptera > Crambidae > Leucinodes > Leucinodes orbonalis. The sequence continues at coordinate 15,101 of PQWD01011901.1, forward strand.
TAAACGCTTCGATGGTCGAGTTTGTTTAAGATTCGCCTTGAGTTGCGCGACCCTGGATGCAATTCCCGGACTGAACTTTTTTTTTTACATCAGAATAGTTTTAACTCTAATGAATTGTAAAATTTTTATTTTCTTTAAGTTTTTTTTTGCAAGTGACATTACAATTAATGAAAGTATTGATTCCAAGGTTATATATTTCTATTTAATTTTATGTCTTACAAGAAAATCAAGAATATTTTTAAAGGTCAAATAGGCCCACCACGGCCTTATGATATAAAAAAATCACGACAGTTATTATGGGTCTATGTAATGGTAGTATGAACTTCATACTTACACAATTGACACTATAGTTCATACCTACTTGAGACAAATACCAAAATGAATACCATAATGAATGCGTGAAACAACACTAAAAATATGTAAAATCGCGCATGCGCTTTAACTGACCTAAATGTTTTGTACTAGAGCAATGACCAAAACGTATTCTGGACTGTGTACTGAAAATTGTATATTTATACTTGATGTGGAGCCTTGCCAAGATGTCATTGACATCCGACAACAAATTCATATACTTCATTAAAGTTATACCACTATTGAAAACGCAAAGAAAATCGGAAGCATTATATTTGGTTTAGAAATAAAATAAAGAAAAATTTTACATTGTCTAGTTCACTGTGATTTTGTGATTATATTTTAAAACATTTTGTTATTTTGTTTATATCACATTTCAATAAATAATGCACAAATTATTTGAACAAAAGAAGTTCGAACTTGACTACATGGCGTAGATTTATTAATAGTTACATTAGCATTGTAAACAGTTGATTATTAGATATGAATTCTTGTATTCCCAGTCCTTGTAATTATAAAGGGAAGGAGAAACTTGTAATAATAAATTTATATGAATTTGTTATGTTAGCTATATAGGTATCACTTAAATAACCCATAACTTTCAGGGTAACGTGAGATGACCTTTTCTTTAGTATACAGTACACAGTATTGAATACCCGTGCTGCATTTGATACAATTAATTTCTAAACCAAAAGGGAATCCTAAAGGATGACCGCCAACTTTCCCTGCCAGATATAAAAAGGTACCACGTAGCGAGTATTTACTAGTAAAATAGGTCACGCAATGCGTAATTAACCAACAGATGTGAATGATAATTTTGAATATGACAGTGTTAATGGACATATTCAATGTCAATTAAATATTTGAATATTTAACAGCTCTTCCATATTGGTTGGTTGGTAATGATGCGTTATAGTATTAATATTATTGGGTCTTATTTTGGGGGAAAAGTTAGGGTTGGTTATATTATTAACGCCTTTTCGCCATACAGACTTGGCCAGCCTTTGAGTTTATGTTTTTATACTTCTGACAGTATCTATCAAGTGTATTCACTACAACATATACACGACTCATGATTTGTCCTCGACTTTAAACACAAACCAGTTGAGAGATTTTAAATTCGGACGACGACGGGATACTGTCACACAGACAAGTTTTCGGCTTCGACAGTAGTTTTTTTTTCTAATTCATAGTCTTTACATACGTTTAATTTGAAATGTACTCGTACTATTTGTTTACTTAAAATAATACGTATCTACGGTAGAGATGAGAGATTCCGATTGAGAGGAGAGTTACCGAACTGAATACACAATATGTTTTTTCATCGTACCCCCTGTGTCAATATGTAGCTCTTGATAAATATATCGAGGTTAATATAATTTTTTAGTTGAATAGTTTGCGCAGAGACACTTACAAAGTTGAAAAAAAGTCCCCCCCCCTCTAATTTCTAAACTATGGAGTTGATAAAATAAAAAATATATATATGATGTAGATGATCATGAAATCTAACAAAGAAATTTAGTTGAACGATTTGGTGGTGATGTAGTTTTTTATACGTCATAAACGGTGAACCACATTTTTTCATATTAAAGCTGTATTTTATTTTATGCTTACTTGCTGCTGAGGAACCCTCCACGGGCGAGGCCGACTTGCGTTGGCCATTTTTTTATATATTGGCAAATATGTAATGCCTCCAGGTTTTATATGGCTGTGATAACATATATTTAATTTGTATGTTGCAGGGTGGTTGGACACTCTGATGTTGGGCATCGTACAAAGGGCATGAGGATGTGGTAGCCCTGCTGCTAAGAAAAGGGAGCGGATGTACACGCGCATGGCAACTACAATATAAGTGAGTTTCCTGATATATACGATACAGAGAATACTACAAATTGATTGGTCTGAATTTGACTATTTATTTATTTAGAAAAATAAGTCGTCAAAAGCAGAATATTTGATCTGGCTATATAAAAAAAGAAACAAATATATGTTCACTATAAATATATTCACTGACATTAACACAGCTCCATCTAGCCCAAACAAGCCTTAGCCTGTAATATTGATACTTATTACGCATAATCATAATTATATATTTTTTGTTAATATGCCCGAAACTTTGTGTAATAGCCGACGTCTCAACCTTGCACTAGATGGGTCGTACAAGTATCACTATCTTAGTATTGTTTAAATAAACAGTATTGTGCTGTAAGAACAGGGCGGATCCATGTTAGGCGCAGGAGGGGTCATATAGTAGTCAATTAAGAACTTTTAAGGTATTTGTTTAATATACGTTAGTATAGTAATATTAAAAATAGCTCAGGGGGTCATGACCCATGACCCTCCCTGGATCCGCGTTGTGTAAGAAATGGTACGTATTGAGGTCGATAGCTCTTTCTGTCTGGATGTTTGATATGCCCAAAAATTACTTAGAGCAAGCGAATGAAAGTCAATGACCTGAACAGAATTATAATAAAACGAACTCGACTGGTTTAATATTTAAGCTGTAGTACTTTGTGAGGTATTGTCATGTTGTAAAGACGGACACAATGAGCATCGTTTCACCTTTTAACTGCTATAAATCAAATAAAAGAAAAGTTTGCTGTCAGGGTAACAACACGGTGTGGCTCGGACTTTACATAACGTTATAAGTACATGTTTCACTTTTAGAAAATCAGTTTTCCTTAATAAATAATGTATTCAAAAGGCATGTCAAACGCAGTATTCGTTATGTACCTATAATTGTTCTGCATAATGAATATGTTTACTTTCGTCAAAATAATGTACAGTAGTTGTAGTTGCATATATAAAACCATTACAATTACAACATACACAATTGAGTTATATCCTATGAGACTAGCAATGTAGGTTTAAAGATTTTATTTCTCATACAAACTTATAGTTCATTTACAATGAGATATGAATGTTACAAATTATTTTTTTTCTAGTTCTGAGGCCTTAAATTTACAGTTTATGGACATAGTGTTTAAGCTTAAGCTTATATTCGTTTATGCTGTCACAATCTTTTATATCGCATGGTAGTGCATTATACTGCAGTGCTCCATCGAAGAGTATCGTAATGTCAAGATATTATCGTGTTATTAAAGTAAAGAGTTATTAAATAACGGGTCGTCATTATCGCGCATACGCATACACTTACAACTAAACTAACGATATAATTCAACCCATAAACTTATAATTCTTGGAAGGAGCATCGAAATTGGCGTACCGAGACTGGGATTCGTTTACTGCCGTGAGAAATGTGTTTGCGGTTAGTGCAGCACTAATTTATGTAAATAAACCGTACGACATGTGTGCACAGATATTCTAGTTGAAGTTATACGGTTTAGGATATAGAATGGGCTTAATCATATGCAAATAACGTAGTATAGAAATATGATACTATTTAACGTTAAATTAGTTTTACTGACGTTTCAATGGGGCAATATTTACGCTTATAATAAGTTGAGATTTTTCATATCCACGGTACTTTTGTGACATGTGAATATGTATTTTTCAAGTTTAAATAACTTTGTATCACTTGTGAGTGATATCAATTATTAATTCATTTAATGTACAAATAATTTAAATAATAATATAATAAATAGTTAAACAATTCGAAAGGGGATTATTTTACAAAACCAACAGCATATTTTAAATAACACACACAACACAAGTTTTAAAATAGTGCATGCCATTGCTTTTTGGAAAAAAAATGATTATATAATATTTTTTTTATTCATAGATATGAATATATATAATACCTTCACAAGACATAACGCAACTGGTAATTTCATTGGATTTCGACTTACAATAACATGAAATAACCTTTTCATAACAAGACATAAAGTTATAATATGGTGTCAATATATATGACAGAGCTTATAAAAAGTTATAAGTATAACATCTCTTTTATATATACAATATTTCAATATTGACATTTAATTTATTTAGTTTATCTTCTGTTATTCTGTAACTGTAACTAGGTACATATCATTGTAATGTAATTATTTTTTTATGAATATATTATTTTATGTTATTAATTTGGTCTTCAAGGCAAATCATGGCAGTTTCTTATCAACCCTGTATCATCCATAAATTGTATATTATTATTCTAAATCGTTTCCGTGGTACCCAGCTCTAGTGTGGGCAGCCGGACGTCGGCACAGCGGTGTAGTAACTCGCCTGCTGGCGGCGGGCGCGCGCGCCAACTCGTGCGACAAGTACGGCACGTCCGCACTGACGTGGGCTGCGCGCGCCGGTGACGTCACATCATGCGCGGCGCTTTTGCGTGCCGGGGCCGACGTGCATGCGGCCGGCATGTACTGCTGGACCCCCCTGCTGCAGGCCGCACACGGTCAGTGTTACGTAGCGTATTGTGTTGACAACCTCTCCCACACATATATATGTAGTAATGGGGCTGAAACTGACAGAAAAACTCTAGCAGGAAAAATTGCGGTGTCCATGTACGGAATAAGACTGGATTAGATGGAGAAATGTTAAGATTTTAAAAATAATGTATTAAAACAGTATCTTTTTAACCAATTCTTTTTTCGTCCCTGGCCATCGTGGTTTTCAGCCAGTTTCAGCCTCATATATGTATTGAGTTAGTGTATAAGTTATATGACATAATATGTAGAATATACACTTGAGTACGCTCAAAGGTCTTGTTACATTTAGCTCTCGGCCCCAACACTGCAGTAGATCGGATAAAGATAAGGTGGTGACATACAAGATTTGAGTTTCTAGTCTTCGTAGTAGAATCGACTCTCTGAACCGGTGGGAGATTCAAACTACTATTTCACATAATTTTTGATTCGGCGATTCAAAAGAGTTTTGTATAAAGACTTAATTGATGAAAGGAATTAATTTTGAGTTTTGAGATTAAACTGTATTAAACGAAGAAATCTTTAGGAAACTAAGCCAACCCCACCTTCACGTGGTGTGTGTTGCCAAACAGCAAACGAGACTCCGGCTACCCACCAACGCACTAAACCAAGGTGGCCAGTTACGGCTCGGAACAGCCCTACGTTTAAAATCATTGGAATTATACGAATACATAGCAAGAATATAAAATAAGTAAGCAAAGCAAGACATTTTGGAAAAAAGTCGCACAATGATTTTATTCAAATATTCCCAGGGAACCACTTCGAGATCGTCCAAATGCTGCTGGAGTACAAGCCGAACGTGAACGCTCTCGACAAGGACGGCTATACCGCACTGGCGATTGCTTGTAAAGAGGGCTTCTACGACATCGCATTAGCTTTAATCAATTCCGGTGCCTATATCAATGTGCAGGTAATTCATGTGTGCTAACTAGAATAACAGTGACAAAAAAAAACCTTTAATGAGAGACTACAATTCCCATTCAGTAAACTTCGGAAACCAATTGGTTCCAGCCAGGTAGTTAAATTTTTGTTGGTACAGGATGTTTGATTCGTCCGTCGTGTTTGTAAGATATATGATAGATAAATCATGTCATTAATAAGAGATTTGTATCCTATTTTTTAAATTTTATTTAAGTAATAATAACACGCATAAAGGATTAAGTGTCATTAATAGCATACATAAAGGATTTTGTTTCTTGAGTAAAGAAAAGTATAAAGACTTTGTTTTACTTATTTTTTTACTTAAAAAAACACATAGTAATATTATCTAACATTGAGAATTTCGGAATAGAAAACACAAAATACTTATAAATAATATTTCAAAAATTGTTATCCTCGATATTTTACTCGCTACAGGATCATTCAAAAGACACACCCCTAATCCACGCGGTGAAGGGCGGACACAAGAATATTGTGGAAGCCCTCCTCAAAAAGCACGTGGATGTTGATCTGCCGGGCAAAGAAAAGAAGACACCGGTTTACACAGCCGTAGAGAAAGGTCACGTGGCCATACTCAAGCTGTTGCTCGCTTCAAATCCGGACCTCGAGCATACTACTGTTGTAAGTTCTATTTATTTAATCCTTTTAAAGCTGATTGCTTTGTTGTTGCTGTTAGGTACTTTTAATGCTGTAAGATCGTGCCCAATTATCGCGATGATACTCGAATTGTTATAATCAATTTATTTTTTAAGAATTTTTAAATCTCTTTAAGTCTTATGACCAATTTATTTTCCAAGAATTTTTAAATCTCTTTGTGTTATAAACTAATGTGTTAGTTTAATTTGGGTACATAATTGTAGCAGTTTCTCAAGACTAACATGAAAATGATGTCTGAAATGATACTGGCCAATATAACGTATTATGTAGAAAAATTAATAAGTATTTTATCTTGTTAGTAACTACAATCATCCAAAAGGCATACCAGTCTGTAATATGTTTATTGTTTTTCTTTAATTGATATACAATAGTTGAACATAGCTGGTAACCGAATAATAAATGGAAAGGTAAGTCGCCGAATAGACTGAGTAGTTATCGAGTGATGAGTTTAGCAACACTAGGTGTTTCTTTTTTAAAATATACTCCATCAGACTTATTAACTGTTTTAGACTGGTGACACGCCCTTAATGCGAGCGGTCCGGTCCCGTAATGCTGAGATGGTGCAACTTCTATTGGAGAGGAAGGCGCGTGTTAACGTGGCCGATGCACGCGGCGACACAGCATTGCACATAGCTATGCGTGCGCGTTCTAAGGTAAGCAAACGTCATTACATAAAAAATAAAATAAAATCATAGAATGTATTGGGACCAGGATGCAACATTTGAGACTCAAGCCAATCTGTATGTGGGTTAAGTTGCAACCGGCTGATGCATGAGTCATTCGGGGGGGCTCTTGTCACGAAGCAGGTGATTAATTATGTTGAGATTGAAGAACTAATAAATATGCGAAAAAGGGCTTTGTTTTTACACTAAACAACAAAGTATTCATTAATCCACTTTTTAGTAGAGCTAATCAATAAAAGTTTGCAATGAGTGCATATGTTTCATTTTAATTTGGGAATCTTATGACCAAATGATTATTTAGTAATGTCAAGAAGAAAATATTAATTCGATAATATTATTTTCAATTCAATTACAGCAAATAGTAGAAATTCTTCTTAGGAACCCGAAGAACAGTCAATTATTATATAAGCCTAACAAATTGAAAGAGACGCCGTACAACATAGACATGAGTTACAACAAGACGATACTGGGCCAAATATTCGGTGCGCGCAAACTGAACACGAACGAGGACAACGAGAACATGCTTGGCTACGAACTGTACAGCGCGGCGTTGGCTGATATGCTGTCGGAGCCGAGTTTGGCTATGCCTATAACTGTGGGGCTGTACGCCCGCTGGGGTTCGGGCAAATCGTTTCTGCTCAGCAAACTCAAAGGTGAGTCACCGCCGTTTTGCATAGTTTCGTAAAGACACGCTATGTGGTTACAGACTAGAATACAGTCATCACCTTTGCGCGGGTTCCTTAAAACGGCAAAATAATCGGAAGAAAACAAGTAGTAGTGCTCACTTTAAACCTAACCTTTTATATGTTTTTTTATGGTATAAGTGTTCAGGACGGTCAGGACGCTTACCTGATGGTAAGTGATACGTCGAACCATAACAGAGCCGCATTGAAGGAGACCAACCACTGATAGACAGTTATTATCCTCTATCAATGCTGCACTGCGTCCGTCACCCTAGACAACAGATGTTAGGTCTCTTATACCCGGTAATTTCAGTAGCTACAGTACCCTCCTCCCGAAACACTAGTGCATAACACTCCTATTTCACGGGACGATATCTGGCATTGCGGTGGTACTACCTAGACGATCAGTATCGAGTCTACCACCTAGTATATAGGTATTCCTATCTGTCAACATAACGGTGGAGATTTTGCCAAATCCCTTCACTGAGCCTAGCAGTAAACAGTCACGGGCCGTTAAATTAATAAGGGGCCGTGTTATTAGTAGTAAACAGCAGCAGTTTTTTCGGGGACACATGTATTAATGACGTATCGACCATTTTTTATTCGTCCATGAATTATACTCATAAAAACGTGTTGTACACCAGAGGAAATGAAAAACTTCGCGCGGCAATGGAGCGAGAGTGGATGGACGTGGTCGTGGGCGGTGTGGTGGGGCGCGTGGCACGCGGCGCTGGCGTTAGGCGCGGGTGTGGCCGCCGCCGGGGCGCCGCTCGCAGCCGCTGCGGCGGCCGCCTTTACAGCGCTTGCCGCTCCTATGCAGCGCTTATCTGCTGTGTACACTGGGATAAATAAGCATCGCTCACACAGCGCTCGTCGCTTCATATGCAGCGCTCTATCTTATGTGGTACACCGGGGGCAAGTAAGCGTCGCTCACATAGCGCTCGCTGCTTCATATGCAGCGCTTTGAAAGCGTCGTTCACACAGCGCTCGTATGCAGCGCTTTATTTGCTGTGGTGCACCGGGGACAAGTAAGCGTCGTTTACATAGCGCTCGCCGTTGTCTATGCAGCGATTATCTGCAGTATTACACCAGTGACAGGTGATCGTCACTTACACAAAGTTCGTCGTCTCATAGGCAGCGATTATCTGCAGTGGTACACCAGTGACAGGTGATCGTCATTAACACGAAGTTCGTCGTCTCATATGCAGCGCGTTATCTGCTGTGGTACACTGGGGACAAGTAAGCGTCGTTCACACAGCGCTCGCCGCTTCCTGTGCGGCGCTTTATCTGCTATGGTACACCGGTGACATGTAAGTGTCGTTCACACAGCGCTCGCCGTTATCTATGCAGCGCTTTATCTGCTATAGTACACCAGTGATAGGTGATCGTCATTTACACAAAGCGCTTTATCTGCTGTGGTACTCTGGTGACAAGTAAGCGTCGTTCACCCACCGCTCGCAAGTCATGGATTGCTTAGCGAAAAAGAAGGTATTTTGATTCTGTTCGTGTATTTATAACACGTTCTCAAATCCTTAAAACTGTCCCGGTTTAATATCAAAGGTGACCTCGCACTAGAATGCTCTTAGCTGAATCACCAGATATTTTTAGAAGTACTCGCTGTTGGGTACACAATGTTTTCAATTGGTGTAAAAATATCACTTACTGTACGTAACAGAATACTCAGAATATAGCATTAACTTGCACCATTGTAGGAAGCTTGCCAATTAATGTTGAAATGTAACATACTACTAGCCGATGATGCTTTGTTGATTCAATCAAATGCTTCCATTTATTCTTGGAAATGTGACAAGGCACAGGGCCAAAGGGAATAATCCTTTGAAGTTTAAAAGATATAAATCATAAATGACATGAGAATATTTTTTAAAGAATTGATATAGGAATTTGATTTATTAACGGACATTCAAAACATAAACGGAATCTCAATCAACGATTCAAAACGCATAATATTGCTATATCTGCCAAATAATTCCGCTATGTATTACGCTTAGTAATGTATAAGACGCAAATATTAATTGATTTTAAACCTTATTCAGTGTTAAAAATTACTTTCCCTTTAAACTAAGGATCACCATCACCATGCCCCTGTAACGTTCCATTGCAGTGATAAGGCCTTACCACACAGCATAGTCATTAGGAGATTTCACCTTAACTGACCACGCGGGCGTAATGCTGATTGGTGTTTGTTCACGAATAATAACCTAAGATAGTAGCCGGGACCGACGGCTTAACGTGCCTACCCCACAGACATCAGAATATACATTAGACTGGACAAGCCGCTAAGTTTATAGGCAGTCCCAGTGTCGCAATTTCTTTTCGGTTCTTACCTGTGAAAAGTTATTATATTTCTTGGTAAATTTACTGATTTATTGCGATGATGGCATGTTACAATTGCACAGGATGGCATTTTGGAAAAAAAACGGTAATTTCTTCTTATATTCGTGCGTCTTGACTCGTCTCACAGAGCGTAAACTGGTAGCCAGTGTATGCTCGTTGAGCTTACAGTTGTCGCACTTTAAACGCGGCTTGCCCCATCTCCTGTATTGGGAAATCTGTGTGCCTATCCAAGCACGGAATCTTTGTTTTCAGGCATTTATTTGATTCAGTCTGAAAAAATCTCACAAAGTTTTTCACAATGCGGTTTACACCAATAGTGTCATTGTGTAATTCGTTGTTTATTTCTTGTAACTTAACGTGCGTGGACGACTAAGGCCTAATCACCCTATATGGGTAGGCTCGTGCCCCTCGGTGGGGACGTTTAATGAGCTGATGATGACGACGATGATTTCTTGTAACTATTGGATATTCTGTTTTTGGAATAGCAAATATGATGTTTTTAGAAAAAGCCCTTCCCTAAACATTTTTTAATGGGTATCTTGGTGGGATTTGCGTATTTAGGTAGTGTTAAATTAATTATAAAAGTTTAAATTTTCTTGGAAATTTTTCGATAATTTTAATTTTATTCACAGATACGAATGGTGGTGGGCTAGTAGCGTACTATCAACTCTTGGACAGAAGTTTGCGTCACTGCTGTTGGTGCTGCAAGTAGTGTTTTGCCATCCACCGGGACCGAACGACCCGCGCGCGTTGCCTGCTACTCCTATACGGTATGTTGTTAATATTCTTATAATCAAGTTTCTTTATATGTAGAAAAATTGGTTATCTCGTGTGAAAATAATCATTGTACGTATAGTCCCTGAAAACTACAACCGAGTTCTCCTGACACAAAATATTTTGACATTGATGCAAATGTCATCTTACTTCGAATCGTATGTTTCTTCAAGACCACTCACGTAAACCTTTTTTACTAGAGTTATGGGTGTGAAAAAGTATCCAATTTTATTTATATTTATTAAATATCAATAAAATCGGAGTGTCTGTTTGTAATATATAAATAAAAAATGTTTTCTTCATACATTTGAATATTGATACGGTACATAATGTTTTCTTCATACATTTGAATATTGATACGGTACATATGCAAAAATTTTTTTTTATAACTTTTGCCTATCAGTCTGTATGGACAGGACTTTTCATGGCAGGAAGTTGATATTATACTTTTTATTTAAAACAAATAAAGCAATGTTATGCCTTTGTAGGTTATGTTTTACTGCGGGAGAAAAAATTAAATAAATTTTACAACGCGTGTAATCCCGCGGGAACAGCTAGTAAATGTATATATATCCACAGGTTTCACTTTACGGAGGGCATGAAAAGCGCGGGGCAAGAGGGCGAAGCGATGGTGGTGCAGATGATAGCGAGTCTAGCGGAGGCGTTGGAGTGCCAGTACGGGAGAGTGTGCACGCGGCTAGCACGGGCTTTCCGGCCTAAGCCGGTATCCTCCACCTCTGGTTGGAAGTACGTACATTACTCTCTTCAACCTATCGCAATCCTCTTTTAGATATAGGCCTCCCTCATTTTACGCTGGATATCCTATTCCTACTCTTTTCGCATTCAGCTTCCACTAGAGACCTTTGGCAAGCCATAGGCCGAAGGGCGTCCTATGCTATGCTTGCCAAGATGCGGAAGCCACTTCAGAACTCGTCTACTCCAACGGCCGTTGGCCCAGTGCTTTATGTACCTGGCTTACTGCCACTTCAACTTTCTGATGCGGCAAGCTATATCGATTACCTAAGTTCTCTCACCAATGGCATTTCTTATTTCATTCCTAAGAGACAAAGTTCACTCCGTTACCCCTTGAACAATACTCAGTGTTGCCTTAGCCCTTTTGTAGCTAGATCTAGCATTTTTTAGCATTAGGTGAACTCATTTTTTAACGATTTAGCCCGAAAAGAGTAATCTGGCTCTTTTTCAGTGTCTTGTAAATATTACCAAATTACGAAGATTCGACATGCTAAAAAGTACTATTTAATCGATCATGATGGCAATTTTATAGAAGCTCTAAAAAAACAGCTTCATGACATGATCATTTCAGCATTTTTAGAACAGAAAATCTTTTGATGCTCAATCTAGCCCTATCTAGCTCTTTTTAACTTCTCAAAAAGTCCTTTTCTAAAACTGAGTTGGCAACACTGACAATACTTTAGAACCAGTACTAAATTCTGTCCAATCCAAATTCAAGTTGAAGTCTTGTAGAATAATTCCCAAATAATGATGATTGTTACTAAGGCCTAATCACCCTATACGGGTAGGCTCGTGCCCCTCGGTGGGGACGTTTAATGAGCTGATGATGAATGATGATTGTTAATTATGTGTCCAATAAATTACAGATGGCGTCGCGTGTGCTGCATACCACACATAGTTACGTTCGAGATATGCTTCACGTGTATACTCATCGGGCTGTGTGTGCTCATCATGTATTATACCGACAATGAGACTAACCTACCGTAAGCATTTTGACACTGTTCAATCATTTCATGACGTCATTATCCATTATACAAGTTCTACGTAAATTACCTAATGCTCTTACGTAGATAACTATGTTGATGAACTTCAAACCTCTTTTAAATTTAAAAGTGTAATTGATTTTTGATTTGTTTGTAAAAATAGTTTTTGTTGTTGTCAATAAACCCCGTAATAAATTAAATTGTTATTATTTTAAATGTATTTAGTTCAAATCAGTCCCAAATTTGACGCATGACTAAGCTCCATTCTTGTTTTCACTATTATCTGCCATGTAAATTCAATGCGTTAGAGCATGCGTTTCTTCAGCACACACCACAGTGTTTGGGGATTGGGTTGAATCTCGAAGTTGGACTCTGGAAACAATTATATTTCAACAAATTGTTTACTGCTGGATAGAGATCTTGGCTCGGGCCTCAATCTGCAGCAATACTAGGTCTCAATCTAAATAAAACAGGTTATCATAGTTCCAATGTTAATGTCGACAACTCTAACGTAGAATGAAATAAATCAAAGATAGAATATTTATACATATTATGAATATCCTAATGAGCTTTCTATGGAAACATGTTGTAAACTTGTGTGTAATATGTGAACCGACGGCTCAATGTGTATTTGGGTGGTCGTCGTGTCAGGCGGCGTGAAATCCAACAGGTGGTGATGTTCGGCGCGTGCGCGCTGGCGGGCGCGGTGGTGCTGGCGAACGTGTACACGGGCGCGCGCGTGCTCGCCGCGCTGCTGCTGCCGCCGCGCGCCCGCCGCGCGCCCTCGCGCCACGCTGGCGCTGCGCCGCACGTGCACGCGCTCACGCACACGCTGCCGCACCCGCTGCGCCCGCACGTGCACGCGCTCACGCACACGGTCAGTGCCGCACGCACACACACCCGCCCTGCGCCCGCACGTGCACGCGCTCACGCACACGGTCAGTGCCGCACGCACACAACCCCCTGCGCCCGCACGTGCACGCGCTCACGCACACGGTCAGTGCCGCACGCACACACACCCGCCCTGCGCCGCACGTGCACGCGCTCACGCACACGGTCAGTGCCGCACGCACACACACCCGCCCTGCCCGCCCGCACGTGCACGCGCTCACGCACACGGTCAGTGCCGCACGACACACACCCGCCCTGCGCCCGCACGTGCACGCGCTCACGCACACGGTCAGTGCCGCACGCACACACACCCGCCCTGCGCCCGCACGTGCACGCGCTCACGCACACGGTCAGTGCCGCACGACACACACCCGCCCTGCGCCCGCACGTGCACGCGCTCACGCACACGGTCAGTGCCGCACGACACACACCCGCCCTGCGCCCGCACGTGCACGCGCTCACGCACACGGTCAGTGCCGCACGCACACACACCCGCCCTGCCCGCCCGCACGTGCACGCGCTCACGCACACGGTCAGTGCCGCACGCACACACACCCGCCCTGCGCCCGCACGTGCACGCGCTCACGCACACGGTCAGTGCCGCACGCACACACACCCTGCGCCCGCACGTGCACGCCTCACGCACACGGTCAGTGCCGCACGCACACACACCCGCCCTGCGCCCGCACGTGCACGCGCTCACGCACACGGTCAGTGCCGCACGCACACACACCCCCCTGCCCGCCCGCACGTGCACGCGGTCACGCACACGGTCAGTGCCGCACGCACACACACCCGCCCTGCCCGCCCGCACGTGCACGCGCTCACGCACACGGTCAGTGCCGCACGCACACACACCCGCCCTGCGCCCGCACGTGCACGCGCTCACGCACACGGTCAGTGCCGCACGCACACACCCGCCCTGCGCCCGCACGTGCACGCGCTCACGCACACGGTCAGTGCCGCACGCACACACACCCGCCCTGCCCGCCCGCACGTGCACGCGCTCACGCACACGGTCAGTGCCGCACGCACACACAAACACGTGCACGCGCTCACGCACACGGTCAGTGCCGCACGCACACACACCCGCCCTGCGCCCGCACGTGCACGCGCTCACGCACACGGTCAGTGCCGCACGCACACACACCCGCCCTGCGCCCGCACGTGCACACACATAAACACACCCACGGCCGGTCCTGAACTCATTGCAGTACTGCAGGTGCGTACACTTGCAGGTGTACGCTTGCACATATAAGGTCAGTGCTGTAAACCCTCGTATTACCTCCTGCTGACTGCTCTAAACCATACTTCATAGGTGCTTGGAGCCATAATACGTACGTTTACAAGGCGCCTAGAGGTAAATCGCTTGCGCACTCGGTGGACAGCATCTTTTTTATATGCTGAATTACTTTTGGATTGAGCTAGTTGTACTGAAAGTGAAAAGTAAAATAACGCTTACGACTCAGATTGAGGACTCAGTACTGGTTTCTGTGGGTCACAGGCCAAGTGTACTAATCATGTAATTTTGATGTACGCAGACCAAATATGTGCGAGATAAGTGTTGTATGTTAGCTACTCGTATGTACGAAACAGAGCCGAAGTTGCAACTGAATCGAAAAGATCATAAAAACACTTATACGAACGTGTTGTTACAAATTTTGACATTTCCTTACATTTAAAACCTTTTCGATTTAGTTTACAGTCTTTTTTAGTTGCTGAATAATGATTTGATGCAATGCCTTAACACTTTTACTCGTCCCTTCAGGTGTCGTGCTTAGACGCGTTCACGGGGCAGCAGACGAGGCTAGTCGTGGTAGTGGACGCACTGGACAGCTGCGAGCAGGAGAAGGTGCTGGCGTTACTGAATGCGGTCCACGCGTTATGCTCCGACCCGAAAAGTCCCTTCATACTGCTGCTCGCCATCGACCCACACATCATCAGCAAGGTATGAGTCTAAATCAAATATTTATTAGGGCAGTTGAAGCGACATACAGAACTTCTGTATAAGATAGTATTAAACAGATTGCCAACTGACTTCTGTATTTTCAAGACCTTATTTTTAAGACTGCTGTGGCTACCTACAGCGGTTTTGCAATATTTGGTAATCATTCATCATGTGAAAATAAACTTTAGAAAAGTAGTGAAATTTTTTAATACATAATTTTGCACGAATAATCTTATCAGATATAAAGAATAACTACTCTACTAGTTTTAAATATTTATTAAAAAATATAATTCTGATAATTATGTTTTTAACAGTGGCGAGTAAAGACCTAAATTTTATGTGGGCAAGTTATATTTTGCGAGGCCTTCTGGTAGATGATGTCACTGATAGATTTCGTATTTAAATCTATATTTGCGTTTGCGGACCTTTGAGGCACGACACCCCTTGGACCGCAACACCGTAGGCAGTACGGCCACGCCTTCCTCCGCCTCTGTTTCTAGTTTCACCATTATGACATATTTTTCCCCCCTAAAGATATATT
This sequence comes from Leucinodes orbonalis, assembly GCA_019425675.1. Classification (NCBI taxonomy): domain Eukaryota; kingdom Metazoa; phylum Arthropoda; class Insecta; order Lepidoptera; family Crambidae; genus Leucinodes; species Leucinodes orbonalis. The sequence goes on from PQWD01011901.1 coordinate 31,044, forward strand.
TAAATACACACATTTAAAAATTAAACTTTGTGTAAAACAGATTTCACCTCAATTTTATTCGCGTAGTGTTTTTTATTTTGGACAATAGCTTTATGTCCATTACAAAGTAAATAAGTAAAGGTATATTGAAACATTTTTGTATTTATACGTACATGCTCTAAATTTTTTCGACGATATTAAATTACGTTTATTACAATTTTACTGAATTATTTGTCTTGAACAGCGAAAAGCTAAATTAACATGCCTTAATATTGCACTAACATAAACTTAACACTCAAAAAGCTTAATTTAACATGCTTCACATATGTGCAGGTTGCTTGGATGGAGGTTAGTCGCGTTTAGTGGTTTGGTGTTTTATCCCGTGGCTTTATGGTGTGACTCATAAATGTATATTAAAGTTGTGTTTATGGTGTTTTCATAATTGTATACTTTATAGTAATTTTACAGATATGAAATTTGTTTTTACTGATACATATCAATGTATGTAATCAAACATTAAACGATTTTAATTTGAATATATAATTCAACGTGTAAAATTCTAAATACTATATCATAAAAAAACAAGGCAATCTGCTTGAAACAAGACAATACCATACAGACTAAAATTTTTATGGTATTTATTTTTGTTTCTAAGTAAAAAATTACGATTACATTTACGTTACATAAAATTGATATACTAATGTAAAGAGACTAAACATCTAAACTAAATAAATTGAACTCTCTAACCCTTTAAAATATTAGTTAGCCCCAATACGAGTCACCCCTCTAGAAATATCAGTATATAAATATTTTCTAAAAATAAATATTGTGCTTACAAGGGCAAATCTTGCAGAGGCACCGTAAACAGAACTTTGAAAAATACAGTTTGTTAAATTGATGTTTTCGATTGATTTTGCACGTTATTTTACCGGTTTTACCGTATGCATGATTGATGTATATATTTTATTGTGAAATGTATATTCCTATAGTTAAAACATTTGAAAAGTCAAATAAAGACATACTTACTTATACAGACATAAATAGAGTGTATTTAAATTTTGTTATTCCGATAAAAAATGTATTAATTGAAAAAAAGACTCGTATTTTAATTTCCCTGTAATCAACGCTTCCTTTTAGATCTGTATATAATGATTTAAAAAGTATTTAAAATTATGTTCGCAGCATCAACGAAAGATTTTTATATTTCGTATACATTTTGTGGACCCGTTTTTTGTGCTAAACGACATTTGTATTAATGAAACGCATAGGCAGTGGAGGTGAACAGCCGGCGTGCGTTCTCCGAGAGCAACATCGGAGGTTGGGACTACCTTCGAACATGGTGCAGCTGCCATTCTACCTGCAGAACTCAGCCTTGCGACGGTGAAGGCAGCCAGCAGACTGCTGCTAAGCGCTTACAGGCGATTGGAGCTGATGTTCTCCACCTCGCTACAGAGATCGGTACGTGTAATATAACAAAGATAATTAGTTGTGGCTAGGTTCGACTTTAAAATGTTTATCAAGTTAATCACACGAGAAGATGCAAAACATGTACTTTTTTTAAATCGTTGGCTTTTGTTTATTACGCGATTAAAGTGATTGAATGGCATGGTGCTCATTGCTTCAAGCAGTGTTTCAGAAATGAACAGACCGCTGGTGTCATCCTTTATTTGATTACATATCTAAACTGTTAATATTACTACTATTAGTGGAGACCTGGAGGGTAACCACAATCTCTTAAAACAGTATTTAAACATTATAAATGATACGTCAGCATTTTTGTACCAGAAAAGACGAAATAATATTATTGTAACACTGTTTTAAGAGATGGCGGTTACCCCCCTGGTTGGTTACCAACTATAATGATGTCATCATTTTTGTATCAGAAAAGTCGAAGCAATATTATAGTAATACCGTTTTAAGAGATGACGGTTAGCCATCTGTTAAGCTAAATGTTTTTAATATGAACCATTTATTATTGTAAACTTTTTATTTTTGTCTTTTACGAACAAATAAACAACAATTATGGAAGAAATAGGTAAAAATCTAATACATGGTCTTCCTTAAGTGATTTGATTGGTATTACGTAGGTTTCGGCGCGTCGCCTATCCTCCACATCGGAGGTGATGTCGAGCCAGGAGCGCATAAAGGGTCCAGCGGGCAAGGAGGCTGCGGCCCGCGCCCGACGGCTGCGTCCGTCCGAGTCGGTGGCGTCGTCGGTCGCGTCGGGCCTGCACAGAGTCCCCGCCGGCGCAGGTGACCTCGGCCGGGTGCTGCTCACCGACGACTACTTCAGCGACGTCAACCCGCGCAGCATGCGACGGCTGATGAACGTGCTCTATGTCACTGGTACGATATTAGTGTCTTCCTTAAAACACAAAGACATGTGCCCGACGGCTACGTCTGTTCGACTCAGTATGTGACGGCTGATGTACCTGCTTTATGTCACTGATACACTAAGGCTGGCTTAGGCAGCTACTGTAGATAGGTCTTCCGACTTAACACAAGCTTTCTTAGTCCTATCCAGCCCGATGGCCTGACGTTGGCCGGATATGCCTTGCGGTTAAGGCACAATCGCCTATAAACATTTCTACTGTCAGGATTGACATTTTATGTATTGAGTATTTTGTTATTATGTTTATGTTTCAGGTCGGCTACTGAAAGCGTTCCAGATAGAATTCAACTGGTACCAGCTGGCATCGTGGGTGAACCTCACGGAGCAATGGCCCTACCGCACTTCATGGATAATATACCACCACGAGACATACGAAGACCACATTGACGACTCCACATCGCTCAAACACATTTATGAAAAGTACGTGTTTTGTTTTATGTTACTAGATTTTTTGGTAGATGTCCTTTAGAATTTAGAAGAAAAAACTTGAATCTAAATAATATTTTATTTCTCTCGAAGTTTCGGTAACTAATATGCAAATATTGGGATTTTAATTTCATGACCCTTTAAGGTAGTTTTGTGACATTGGTAGACTCATTGTTTGAGAAATCGTTGGAAGTTGGTGGCTTCTAGTAACCTCAGAATTGTGGTAGTGTGAAATATTTTTTGGCTGAATCGGTGAATAATCTCGTAGGACTAAAATCAGACTAGTAGAATGAGGAAAAGTCTACCCGTGACCATGGTAACATCAACTAAAACTTCGGGGGAAATATTATAAATTTCTTTAAGATAGCATGTGTGAGTACTAAATGAGTTACAGTGCAAATGCCTATGCGTCTCAAGCTAGCACTCGAGTGGGCTGCAATAAACTTCATATTGGTACATGATTCAATAAAGTAACCTTTTTTTATTCGGTGCTTGATTTAATAAGGTTTTATTTTATTTCATAAGGGTGAAACCAGTGATAGGTAGCGTCCGCGAGGCCAGCACGCTGATGGAGCTGGACCGAGACGAGCGCAAGCTGGAGGTCTTCCTCAGTTTCCATCGCTCCACACTGACGGCGGCCGATCTCAAGATATTCCTACCTTTCACCATCAATCTCGATCCTTACATTAAAAAAGTCATCAAAGGTAAGTAAAAAACTATGACATTAAAACTTGCCATCTATTACCGCTCGTATATTGTCGCGGGAAAACAATATATAATATATTGTTTGTGCCCAATTTGGGACTAGATAGGTATTTACTTAGTGCACGATAAAGCAGGTAACTAACAATCTAAACGCTATTAATAAATTAATGAGTTGCCATCGGTATTTTTTATTGTAGGTATTTATTTATTAATTTTTGGAAGATTTATGGTTTCAAAAGACACCATATTAAAGCAAAACAATATGATGAGAGCATAATACTAATTACAAATCACCAAATATAACTAATCAGTTTACAAAAGTAATATTTAGGTAACTCAACTTTACATTAAATATGTATTTAACCAAAATTACTGTTATTTAATATCATCAAGGTTCAAGTGCCTCAAAGTACGATCTTGTCATTTGCTTTGTTTTTCTATACATTGTTATATATAGAGGTACTTTAAAACATAATACGCTTATCGCGTATTATGTTAATTACCTCTTTCACAATAATAAACATATAAAGATATGTCTCCAAGCTATGAAGTATAAAGTGAGCCGCATAAAATTGAGTACAAAAAATATGAGTATTTTTATGTTCCCTATTTGCTAAGGATTTCCAGTCTTTTTAAGTTGCACATTTCTCTTAAACGTATATCGGGGGAGTTAGGTAGTTAACTAAAGGTTCATAATATATTGTACGACAGAGGAGCAAGTTCAAACTGGTGCAGATGAAGAAATAAGCGGCAGCGGCGCTTCGTGGGGCACGCCGCATCATCCGCGTCACCCGCACTCCAAACTGTTCCACAGGAAACACGTAAGATATTCTCTTAAATAACAAGAAGCCTGTGTGTATGTTTTTATCTAATAATATCTTTAAACACTAAATAATAATTTTATTGTACACTAAACACTTGTTAGGAAATGGTAATAATAAAAAAAAACTGTTTCTGGCTGAATTGATTGGAAGTCAAAAATGAGTAAAAAAATCTTGGTTTGTAAAGTTTAAAAAACCGTGTGTTAAATGACATACATATCTTTTGGCACGGATAGCCAAATAGACAGTACTGTCTATGTATGATATTATTTTTTTACAAAAAAGTCATATAAGGTCAAGGTGGCTAATTCCGTCTAGGGGGTATCACCGTCTGCTTCAAATAACTCTTGCCGGAATAATCCTACGCTTTTGATACATAACGTCGGTAACACAGCATAATATCGTCAATCAAATCATGTGGGGTAGATGCATTAGTTGACATAGATATGGATAAAACGTGTGTGTAAATGTAAAGTGTTTAAATGCTGTCGCATTTTGTCGATGATAAATATAATATTTTATTTATTAACACTTATTAAAAAGTATTGCGTGTATTGGTTAAAGAACGCTTATACGATTGTTGGCAGTTATTTGGCAATTAAACGTTTCAACAGCTGCTAATCTTATCTGAAACATTTGTAACCTGAAAATTGTGAAGTGGCAAATTCCGTCCATAAAAATGGGGCCATTTCGTCATATGCCGGATTTCCCCGATTTCAGATATTAAAACATTTTCTATTCCAGGATTTTTAATGCACAAAAACAACCTACCACAAGTATCTACTACAGTACAAGCCTTGTATCTACTGCAGTATAATCTTTATTTTGTAATCAACGAATGTATCTTGTTTTAGATTAATTGATTTCATCATATAAAAAGCGCAATTACAAACGAAAAACGAATAAAGGTTTCTATGATAAAAATGATTTGCGTGAAGCCGTATTAGCAGTACGTAATGGTGCATTAAGTGGGTACAAAGCTTCACAGCTGTATAAAATCCCAAGAATGACAATTATGGATCACGTAAATAGAAAGAGAAAACAAATCTCATTGGGAGGAGAACTGCGTTTGTTTTATTTCTCTTACCAATAAACCTCATAAATTAGGTTTGTTACCCCTGGACTTTATCAGTATGCCGGAATTGCCCCAAAAAAATATTTTAACGTTTTAAATGAGATCTATACCATATTTTTATTAGTGGAAGACATATCTTATGTGTATTTTAAAAAATATTAGATCTTTATATAATTACCTCTACGTGACGGATTTACCCCGAATTGCGGGAAAATCCGTCTAATGTGGAGGTTTTAAAAATTACCGTATATCTTGGAAACTTATTCTTAATTAAGAACACTTACGACGTTAATAGGAAGTTATGTAAACTTAAATTTTGATACTTGCTTAACATTTGGCCGGTATCGACAGATTTTTTAAATATACTTGAACAAAATTAGGTTTCAATAAAGTATGCCGGAATTAGCCACCTTGACCTTACTTGTTGTAAGGTATTTAACTTTATAATATCTACTGTTCAGTGTCCGAGATAAAATTATTTGCTTATATTTATGAGCGGCATTAGTTTGTGACTCATTTAATTTATGAAAATTACTGCGAGTATACATACGATATCAGTAATAAACGTTTATTTTTGTCTATATGTATTGCGTAGCGCACTCCAGCTGGCAGCCAAGCAGTTGGGGTGTCCCCAGCCCCCATGTGGGTGGGCTGGGCGGAAACGGGGGGACAACCTTTGGCGCCGTACGCGCAGCCCCAGCTGTCACAACCGCCGCCGGCTGCCAACCCTTACCTGCTGCTCAAGACTGCTTTTCCTGGCCTGGTGAGTTTTTGGACCCAATACATAAATCGTTTACCCGTTTTGGGGTCAAATCAGGGGGTAACCACAATCTCTTAAAACAGTATTGTTATAATGATACGTCAGCATTTTGCACCAGAAAAGACGAAGTAATATTATTGGAACACTGTTTCAAGCAATGGCGGTAACCCCCTGGCCTAATTAAATGGCAAACGCAAAAAGTCTCCCGACGTTTCAATACAGTACTTTTATTAGTGTTGTACAAGCCTCGAGCCTGCAAAAGAGTTCGAACCTTCAAAAGAACTTAAACTTTTCAAAAGGACTCGAGCCTTCAAAAGAGCCGTAAAACAAGATCGTGTTTAAATTGAGGCAAGCCTTCCAATAAAAGCTCAAGTTTATGTTGATGCCTTTAATATCTCCGTACCTAAGCAATGTAAATGCTCAAAAAGTAATCTTGGTCATTTCTCCGCCATTAACAGTTACAGAATACATAACAATTTAGTCGCTTTTCACGCATATGTCATTCTCACTACGCAAATTTAAATCTTTGTTATGTATTATTTCTGGACATAAATGCATCTAAAATTATAATAGCCACAAAATAGCTTTATTTATACATTATTTTATTTTATTTTATAATTGTTAATATTTATAGTCATTCTTCAAAAGGCATAAATTACACCAATTTGTGCCTTTATATTGTGGCAGTTTTGAAGTATAACAGCGATTTGTAATCTTACGTTTAAGTGAATAATTGTAATTATTATCATCATCGTCTATGTTGATTGTCCTTAAATAAATAAATCATATAGTACGATCAAATTAGACCAAAAAAATATAAATGAGGCTACCTTAATTCACAATAAGCTGAAAATCGGCTTTTAAAAGAGCTCGAGTCTTCAAAAAAGCTCAAGCTCTGAAAAGGACTCCCAAGTCGTGCGGCTCCGTAAAAAACGAGGCGAGCACTGTGAACGACACCGAGCTCTAGGTAAAAGAACTGACGTTTCGCCTTGTACCTACATTACTAACTTTATGAAAAGGAAGAAATAAGCAATGTATTTTTTTGGGTACGTAAATGTGAAATTAACTGACTATATAACTTGTCCATGTCATGTGCATCAATTATGAATTTACGACTATTACTCTACAACTATTAGGTTATCATTTTCGGAATCGTAGAAAATATATTAATAAAATATAAAAATATACTAAGTTTGCTATTTTTTTTTACAAATACAAAAAAAAAGCGTAGACAGGTGAGTGTGCGTGCTTGATCTCTGGCACATCTTCTGTGCTTACCAGGCAAGGCGACGTCAAACACGAACCTATAGGTAAAAAATAATTACTCTCCTTCGGCAGTCGGGTATTAAATGAGACTGAACTGGTATTGTTGGGCTCAGGGTGACGCATGGTCGGTGCGTCTGTCGTCGCTGAGCGTGGAGCGTGTGTGCGCGCTGGTGCGTGCGGCGCTGGGTCCGGGCGGGGAGGCGGCCGCCGACGCGCTGCAGCGGGAGCGCGTGTGCGGGCTGGCGCTGGCCGCCTGCCGCCTGCACGACCTGCGCCCGGTAACACTCCGCCTGCAGCGGGAGCGCGTGTGCGGGCTGGCGCTGGCCGCCTGCCGCCTGCACGACCTGCGCCCGGTAACACTCCGCCTGCAGCGGGAGCGCGTGTGCGGGCTGGCGCTGGCCGCCTGCCGCCTGCACGACCTGCGCCCGGTAACACTCCGCCTGCAGCGGGAGCGCGTGTGCGGGCTGGCGCTGGCCGCCTGCCGCCTGCACGACCTGCGCCCGGTAACACTCCGCCTGCAGCGGGAGCGCGTGTGCGGGCTGGCGCTGGCCGCCTGCCGCCTGCACGACCTGCGCCCGGTAACACTCCGCCTGCAGCGGGAGCGCGTGTGCGGGCTGGCGCTGGCCGCCTGCCGCCTGCACGACCTGCGCCCGGTAACACTCCGCCTGCAGCGGGAGCGCGTGTGCGGGCTGGCGCTGGCCGCCTGCCGCCTGCACGACCTGCGCCCGGTAACACTCCGCCTGCAGCGGAGCGCGTGTGCGGGCTGGCGCTGGCCGCCTGCCGCCTGCACGACCTGCGCCCGGTAACACTCCGCCTGCAGCGGGAGCGCGTGTGCGGGCTGGCGCTGGCCGCCTGCCGCCTGCACGACCTGCGCCCGGTAACACTCCGCCTGCAGCGGGAGCGCGTGTGCGGGCTGGCGCTGGCCGCCTGCCGCCTGCACGACCTGCGCCCGGTAACACTCCGCCTGCAGCGGGAGCGCGTGTGCGGGCTGGCGCTGGCCGCCTGCCGCCTGCACGACCTGCGCCCGGTAACACTCCGCCTGCAGCGGGAGCGCGTGTGCGGGCTGGCGCTGGCCGCCTGCCGCCTGCACGACCTGCGCCCGGTAACACTCCGCCTGCAGCGGGAGCGCGTGTTACCCTCAATCATACCGATCACACTATCGGCTGCTCCTCTACCTAGTAACCTTCAAAACGCGGACACGATAACTGTTTACGGTACCGGTATAATATAACCTGCAATGTCAGCTTACGGTTATTTGCTGTCTACAAACACAGGTAACTTTACAGCTGTCTTTTGTCCTTAACGCACTGTGTACAGCACCTCCGGCCGACAATGAAATTTCAATAGCTGCATCCAGTGGAACCCGCTCTTTGCAACATCTTTATACTTGAAAGTGTCATGTTACGTGTTACCTGCATCGCCAAAGCCATTACTATCTAGGTTATATCCCTATAAAACTATAAAAAAATTGTTTCATATTAATAAAACTTTTATTTTAAATGAGTATTATACATTTGTACACTACAAAGCAACGAAGCACCCTAAGATAAGCAACGAAGCACCCTAAGATACTACTAATCTGGTTATTTATTATGATAGGACGCTTTATGCTTTGTAGTGTAAGCTGTATGTTTCTGTCTGGTTTGCTTAGTCTTGAAATTTACATTCTGCGAAATCTTTTATTATTAAGTGTTTCTCAGACTACAGAAAATCATTGATCAAAAGTAAAAGAGGAAAGATTATTTTATATATTTTTTTTCATTGTAGATACTTGACCTACCGTTCGGCGATTGGGCTGTTTAAACTACTTATTGAATCTACGTGAAATCGAAGCCAGCATGCCCATGAATCCGCCTACTGTCAATGGTAAGAGACACTTAAATCCTACCAAAAAAAATAAATATAAAATTTTGCCAAGACGACCACATAAGGTTTACGCTATAAAAACAGATTTCAGATCTCATATAGAGCCAAGCTTCTGAATCTACACGACCTATCTCTACCGCCCTTACTTCAACAAATTCCTCAAAAATCGCAATTTAAACTTTAACTGTGGCTGGTGCCTCTCGGTGGGAACGTTTAATGAGCATGTGAGAAAGATGATTATACTAACTTTTGCAGTAATCGCTGACAAAGCGGCCGAAGTGGAACCAGACTCCGTGAAGACACGTCCTGTGATCGAGCACCAACGCAGTCGGCCTTCGAATGTAGAAAAACAGGTACATTCAACATTCCCTTTAATTTGCTTAAAAACATCTAATATAAACAAATTTAAAATCGATCCTATTTAATTAAAATTTTGACAAAACGAATGTTGAAAAACTGTAAAATATTCTTACAGTATACTGCTCCTTTATAAAAATTAACCTTGTGTAGTAAAGCTAACCAAAAATATTTTGATTATTTTTTAACAGGTAATCATTTTAGCAACTTTTAAATTTATATTAGTACAACAGGCAACAAAATATTAAATGAATTAGATCACAGAATAAGTTTTTACGCTTTTTCACGAAAAAATATTCATTCAATAAATAATGTATCTAAATTTAGGAAAAAAAAACTGATTAAAATTATTTATGATATAAAATGTTGCAGCCATATGCGGAGTACCAGGTGACTATTAGTAGTCGAGTTTGACCTAGACTTATTGATGTAGTTTTATGATTTTCCGTGCATTTATTTTAATATTTTTACATGTTTCAAATATTTGTGTTTAACAACACAAACCAATATGACTTCACAGTGTAAATTTTATTTTGATTTTGCTACAATTTTCGTACGTTTTACAATACCTATGCATGTTTTAGATCTGAATTTTAGTTTATTTTTTGTTAATGCATATTTTTGAGACTGAAATATTAGCACTTGCATAGTGACTCGTAGAGATGATTGGTTAAAATTGACAACAATTGATTGTTAGTCTGTGAAGTTAATTTAGTTTAAGAATATATTTTGAATATTTTTTGCATCATTGAACACGCTTGTAGGTCTCGCATGTTGTCAACCAGACCCACTTATTGTAAAAATACAAAAAACTATCGATCAGTATATAATTACAAGCTTACTATGCAGTTATAATTAAATACGTTAAAAACTTAACTGATGCCTATCCTTAAATGAGAATATTGTCTCACAATGTGGCCTTTGTTCAGGTGACGCTCGAGGAGCAAATGATATGCGGCGCGCTGCAAACTTTGAACGAGGAGGCCCTAGAGGACGTAATGCAGACGGAGCCCAGCGGCCACTCAGGTGAGCCGCCCCTCCGCACCATACGCGAGAATGAAGGGCGCGTCCCCAACCCCGACCTAGCCCTGACCTCTGACCCCGCCCCCGACCTAGCCCCTGTCCACGCCCCCGCCCCTCCGCCTCACACGCCTAGCCCGCCGGGGACCCCCATCCCGCTCCCGCCCCCGCCCGCTAAAGCCCCCGACCACGTGGTCCTCAATCTACCCGACGACGTGTTCCTGTGAGCCGCAGGATGTGGACAAGTGACAGTCGCATTTTAATAATATTAACATCTGTGAAATCGCTTTAAAAAAAGATTAGTAACCTGATTGTTAATACGTGCCGAAATTTGTTACATTTTTTTTGTTGTTACGTCTACGGACCTGCTGTGCCCCGGAAGGTGATCTGTAGACCATTTGTTGTTATGTTCACTTTAGTATTTATCAGGCTACTACATTTGAATTGTAATATATGGCTAAAAAACATAAAATTGTAACTTCTAACCCAGCCAAGGTTTGGGTTGGTGACATTATTTTTATAGTTGATTTCGTTTTTGTGAATCTTGTTAAGCCAGCAAGGGTTACTCCAGTATCAACACGTTGATACTGGAGTATATGGTATCGGAGTTTACGTTAATTGTACTCTCTCTAAACAAAGTAATATACCATTAATTTATGATTTGATTGAAATATTTATGGGGAAAAATTAATATCTATTTTAAACACATATTAAAGTTGATCATTAAATTTATTTCAAATTAAAATAGGACACAAATTAACAAGCTTTGCCAAGAATATTCAAATTATTTATTGTAGATATTTAGTCAAATATCATACCGTGGCTATTCGCAATCCTTATGATTGCATAACATTAACAATAAATGGACTAGAAAAAACAACATTAATCGAATTTAAAATGAAATATGTTATTCATATTATATTACATTTAAGGCTCCACAAATTATTGCTTATCGGTATAAAACTTAGTATATTTACTTATTTAAATACTCCCAAGGCAATAATCTTGTTCAATTGTTAAATTAGGTAGCTAAAATATATTATAACTTTTTTTAGTTTAGTTAATTATTTAATTGAATGTATGTTAACCTAAAATATATAAAATTGTTATATTGAGTACTATTAAAGAAAATAAGATATGTACTTCATGACGCAATTGCGCATTCCAATTATTAAATACAATTCATTAAACATTTCATGATTATTGGCTGTGTAAATTTCACCAAGTTGTGATAGAATGTACTTAACTGAGTGTTGTTATACCGTGCCATTTAGTGTAGCCATATTATTTTAAGCTGCATCACAAAACAATAAATGTATATAATTCCTATTTGTTGGAATACTTATTATCAAAGTAAATTTTGGTATTATAATTATTTATGTACGTACATGGATGCCATAAACATATACATTGTAGGACCCAGTGAAAGACATTCATAAGATTAATATTTGACTACATTTTTATTATTTATGTATAGTTTAGATTTATATGCCCATTATAACATATCTCATTCTAGTAATTGTTGCGTACCTAATTTATGTAGGAATACCAGATATTAAAAACAATGTTATTATCTTTACGTATAATGTATTGTCAATCACCATCGATGATAACCACACTATAATCTATTGTCTTTTACCGTGGGCGACTGTGGTCGTTCGACCACACGTGGGACGAGAGACGTCGTGCAAAGTTGCGTGCATTCCTTTAGAATTGTGATGTATTTACACGATTATGTAATAATAAATATACAAAAGTTATCGGTAGTTTAATTTCAGTCCCACTAGTGTGCCCCCCGTAGGTGGCGGCCGAACGACCGCGTCGCCCCCGTAGCGCCCGCCCCCTCCCGATACCAACGGCGTCTCGTTTCAGAGGAGGAGGAGGAGCCGGTGCGTCGGCGGAGGCCCGACGCGCCCGCCGTCACCTTCAGCGTGGAGTGCGAGGACAACGAGGGACAGATCACGTTCGTGGCGCCAGCGCGCGCGGAATCGAGGCCGAGGCGAGCGCGTGCCCGCCCCTCGTCGCTGGTGGTGAGGGGGGCGGGCGGGGGCGGTGGGGGCGGGGGCGCGGCGGCGCGCTCTCGGTCGGCGGAGGACGCGGTGCGCGCGGCTCGGCGGCGGGGGCTGCGGCGCACGGCGGAGGCGCTCCGCAAGGCGGGGTCGGCGGAGCGCGTGTCGCGGCTGGTGCGGGGCGCGCTCGCCGCCGACGACGACGACGAGGCCGCGCCGCTGGTGCCCGCCCCCGCCCGCCGCCCCGCGCGCGCCCTCTGGCGACAGGACGCGCTCGACGCCGCGCCGCCCTGGCCCTGGGAGCGCACCGACTCCGCCGTCTGACCGCGCGCGCACAACGCATCGCACGCTCATCACTCACTACACCGGAACCCGGATACACTGTACTCATATTTTCTGAGACCGTCATCCAGATACTCGCATCTCGGCGAATGATTTGAGCGAGGTGCAGATTTAGGGTACCTCTATTCTTTATCACTAATGCAATCATACCTAGATCGGTAGGTACTTATTATTTCAGAGTAAATGATTCAAATGCATTTGAATGTAATATTTGTACCCAGATTGTGATATTATACACGTGATTATACTTAGGTGTACGAAATTATATTTTGTTCTTAAATAAACAACGTTGTTTTTATGTTCGCCTTATGCACGTACTACATTTCTTTCGTCTTTTTTTAAGTCAGTATATTATGAAATTGTTTCCTTACAAATAAGTATGGTACTTATGTACACAATTATTCCTTCTGAAGGACACTGACAAAGACTAGGTTTTGAAATCCTAAACTGAAATGTCCAAGACTTCGAGCCCGACTTGTTAGAATTCTGTTCGGTCCATTGAATTGAGAATTCCAATAGCTTAAAACTTTTTCTTTAAAATAAAAGCCAGAATTTTCTAATCCACAATTTATTTAACTTTCACAAAATTGAAGTCTTTAAATAAATATGGAAAAAATAGGGAAAAATTTAATATCATGTATTTAATTACATAAGTACGAATAAAATATAGAGAGAATGTATTCATAAAATAAATAAACAATAACATTTTGTATCACAAGATTACATGTTCGTAATAATAATGAGCATTAAGTTAAACAAAAGCTGCAGTTAGCTTAACCGCCGGGCAACTATACTTTAACCTCCTAGAATTTGTATTCACTATATACATACAATCATTAAATTAACATTTTTATAAAAATCATATAAAAAGCTATGATCAGATGGATACGAAGAAGTAAATGACATTATATTTATTTTACTATCACGTTATTATTCCTTAATAAAAATATATTCATTTCGCGAAAAACTAGTTTCTAATGTGCCCAAAAAAACGCAGATGCAACCATTCATAATTAGCATCTCGTTAAATTTTCACTAATTATTATTCTCGACGACAAACTAAATTTTAGAGATCAAGCAATGTATCAAATCTAACTTACAGTATCTACATGACATCCAATGAAATACATAAAATATAGGCGTATACATATCGCACAATGCCAAGGCAAGGTATACATAAAACAGTAGGTCCAACAGAAAATTGACAAAATTCAAAATAAATGAGTAAAATATTATTTGACTACAGCCTGGTTAATGGGTTCGGTTCATTTTTATTTGGAGATATTCCTATGTATATATAAGAATATACACAAGAACAGTCATATAAAAGCTTGAACATTGAGCGAAAGAAGCAAAGGAAAATGTTTTGTGAGTGTTACTCACAATTCAACTTAATCTCGTATTATATCAACAATACTTTACTTATAAGAATAGACCATAGCCGTTTTTATTTTAAATATATCTGTATAACATTTATAAAACATCTAAAATCATAAAAAAAAACATTTTAAAATAATTACTTTAAATTTAATACAGATTACCCGTGGTCAACACCGTTCAGACAAAACTGTTATTAAATAAAATTATTCATAAGAAAATGTTTGTTTAAAAAAAATAGTAATAATTATAAAAAAGGTTGGTTTGACGACTATACCACAAAATTAATATAAAACACAACAATAGTGTCGCTTTCTGGAGCGGCAGCATCTTATTATTATACTCAATGGTTATTAACCTTAATAGCCTTGTACAGGAAAATAGATCTTACAATAAACAATCACAAACAATTGATTAGCTAGCATTAAATCACTATGACTACGTAACTTGGAACACTATTTTAAACACCACTTAATATATTAGTAATACATTCTTATTTTATTTTAACAAATCATAAGGGCTTGCTTCATCTTTTACCAACTTTCTACAATAAATGTTTGGCGAGCTGTGAACCAGCCCTTATAATCTGTTTCATATTTCTGTTGAGAATGCATATTATCCACGCATTAATATTTACATGAAAATGTAAGATTTTGCTTTAAGTATACTTTACAAGTAAAGCTATGCTAGGAATCGGCTAAGTATATCGGCAACAACGTCAACAACACTTATTACTACAATATGTTTTGGCGTGGACAAAACATCAGTATAAAACGCAACAAAAAAATTTACACTTTTGGATTCTACTGTCCCACCCGGAAAATATCAGAAACACCTCTTGAATTCAATTGAGAATGAAACTTAAAAATATATAAAAATTGAGATTATGATACTGATTTTAATGGTGAATATTGGTAAAGATTTGTATGTATGAAGGCTAATCGTCCACACCAAAACAAACCTGCACTGACTGAGCATTAAATGACTCGTATCTTACTGAGATTAGTTGTGTTGTCGTCGAGTGACTTGTCCGGCGGCTCGGGCCGGTCCGGCTGCAGGCGGTTGTCGTGTGGTTGTGCGGGCTCGACGTCCTCGACGGCGTCGACGGGTTCGGCGAGGTCGGCGGGCTCGGCGAGGTCGGCGGGCTCGGCGATCTCGTTGGGTCCGGCGACGGGCGCGGGTGCGGTGAGGGCACTCCACCACCCCGAGAGCGCCCCTCTCGCCTGCGACAGGGCCCCGCCCACGGCTCGTGACGTAGTCGCTACGGCCCGCCCCGTACTTGCCACTGCCGCCGTCACCTTTCGTCCCCCCTCCGTTGTTGACATTGTACTATGACAAACACAAATTTTAACTATTACAATACAGTACATCATCAGTATTAACATATAGTCCGCTGCTACTGGCATTCCTTATCGTATTTTAACAAAGTCAGTAACTTGTGCTATGTATACATGAATTTTTTATAACACGCTTTTATAAACCTCACTTGTAACTATGTATGTAAGAAAATCTTGGAATATTAATTTGACCCACTTCCCGGTCTTCACCTTCATGTGATTAGGATGAAAGTTTGCACTCATTTCTGATGACAATATATGACTAGCTAAGACTAGTATTATAGCATAATAAATAACAGTAAGTAGTAATGATTTTTCGTCAGCACTGCCCTACGCCCGTCACCCGAGACGACAGATAGGTCTCTTATACAAAATGTCATGCCTAATGTTATCCCCATATCAGAATTTTATTTCATTTTAACTCTGCAAATAACAAGCAAACAATACTCACTGTGCGAATTTTAATTTCATGTCGGCAACAGATAACTGTCCCGAGAATGGGTGCACTGGAGCTAAGTTTGCAAACGCTTCGATTTCTCCATTGTTAGTAGTCTCCAACCACCGCTGGTAAGCTGGAGTAGACTTAAAAGCCGCCATGAATTGAGCGTTGTACGAATCTATTTCCCGGCTTCCCTCTGTAAATAACAAATGCAACCTTATCTCATGAATAGATAATAGAATTTCAAATGGACAATGAATCAATTCCAGTTTATTTTAACTTGACATATTCAACACGAGTTTGCCATGGAGTTCTGATAGCTTAAGTTAAATAAAACATACACAGGCGCAAACAAAAATAAAAAATGAACCTTTTCATAATATTAGCGTAGATTAGATTTTATTTGGTAAATCCAATATTAGGATATTGTTTAATGAGAAAATATTAGAACATTGATTTTCTTAAGATTATATTCTTCAACAGTATTTTATCAAATAATAAAGGTCGTCCATAATTTATATTTACACTGTAGGGTGTAAATACAACGGTTTACTAAGCTATTATATAATGCACATTGTGTGTATCAGGTAAGACATGTCTGAATAGTCGCATATTATGCAACAACGAGGGCCTATACAACCTTTATGGGTAGGCTCGTGCCCCTGGGTGCGAACGTTTAATGAGCTGATGATGATGATTAGAGCACCTAGATTGTATTTTAATTTTAAAATATCGAACTCGCTCCGCTAAGCAAGTACAAGCAGGTAACTTCACCCTACTCGTAAAAAGGATACTTTATGTGCTAGTTTCTATTGAGGAAATGAACGGTTTTTGCATATATTTACCTGGCAGTAATGACGTCCTTAGGAGATAAATTAAGTAACTTGAAATTGATCTCTGATCCATGCATCGCCCTGTGTCGCGCCATGCCGTACAACGTGGTCAGCAAACCGCAGATCCTCCGTGCCAAGAGCTAACTGTCTCCTAAGTACCATGTCGCCCGTTTCTATCCTCATCTCGTTGAGTTCCACTAGCACGTCGAATAGCTGCCTCTTCTGCTTGAACAACACATTAGAAGCGCCGACCACAAAGCCCTGCACGGCTGGATCCGACAACAAGTCCAAATACTGCAGCGACAGATATGGTAAACACATGTACCCATCCTCGAATAACGGTAGCGGGAATCCACACTCGGCTTGGTCTATTTGACCAGTTAAATTGTATAAACCGTCTACACTCATATCCCTAGCCATCGTTGGACTTTGCTGTGCCTCGACTAAAGGTTTCTGTAATTTGTATTTTTCTCCAATACTGTGACATTTTTCTCTACCAACTAAAATCTCCTGCCTGTCAACAACATCGCTCAATATAGCGTCGTCAAAGCTCTGTCGGCTCACTCTGTCTTTCTCTTCGAGCATGTTGCCCGTTTCCTTCGGGGACAGTTCTTCATTTTGAATAGTTCCATTGACATAAGATTCGCTAGTGACATCAATGCCGTTTTCAATAGTATCCTCTGGCTTGTCGTTACTTACTGGAATAGGGGATAAAGGTCTTGACAGCCTAAAAATAATATAAAAGGGAATTAACTCTTTCAAATAAATGTATGTATGTAAAAAAAAGTTTTTTTTTCTCCAAAGAACTTTTTCACTCAATATATTTATCTTAATTTGCATTAAGTTGAGCTATGATTATATATATTTTATACTGTATTAATTAAAACCCACAGTAAAATAGGGTCTCGCTTTATACATTTATGCATGCTCGTCAACTACTCAATAAATGACAGCCAGTGGTCTGATTAAAAAAAAACGCATCGGCTATTCTAGTTGGAGTAGGAGCGTCGGGAGTCATCTCAATGATGTGGACTGTTACCTCCAGATCGGGAGGGCGCAATGTGTTTCAAATTTTCGAAATTATATATAGGTACGTTATCCGACGCTCTTACAGTGAAGGAAAACATCGTGAGGAAACCTGTGCAAGCCTGCAAAGAGATTCAAAGGTTTAAAACCATAGGCGATATGCTGTTATTAGCCGCATTCAATCTCTTTTTCTTGAAAATATTACCAAATTATGAAGATTCCATATGCTAACAAGTACTTTTCCTTATAATGTGTTCCTTCACCGTAGAGCGTCGAATTAACGTACATATAATTTCGAAAATTGAAAGTACACATACCAACGTGGTGGGATTTGAACCTGCACCCTTCACATCTGAAGGCAACAGTCCAACCCAATGAGCCATCAACCCTCTCTTTGGAGTGTCCTCGAGCAATTAGCTAACCCTAATGATATATGTTACTCTGCATAGCCATATTGTAATGACGTCGGGATGACGTTTTTTAGAGGCTCTAAAAAAACGGCTTCATGACTTGATTAT
Organism: Leucinodes orbonalis; assembly: GCA_019425675.1. Lineage (NCBI taxonomy): Eukaryota > Metazoa > Arthropoda > Insecta > Lepidoptera > Crambidae > Leucinodes > Leucinodes orbonalis. The sequence continues at coordinate 49,592 of PQWD01011901.1, forward strand.
TTCAGCATTTTCATAACAGAAAATCTTTTGATAGCCCTTTTTCTAAAACTGAAGTGGCAACACTGGCCGACCATGATATTCCTTTTAAGGCTGAGAGCCATCTGCGCTCGCCAATTGCCCGGTGAAGCTGTAAAGGCCATCTGCGGCCAACAGCAGTAGTCAGTTCGAAAAAAAAAGGTGATATCCCAGTTGCGACACTCACGTGACATTAGCCGCGTGTACCAGTCCGTGGTCGAGGCAGCGCGGCAACAGCGACACGAGGGTCAGCAGCGCGGCCGACAGCGCGCCCGCCGGCGCACCGTACAACAACACCTTGCGCCGAAGCAGCAACAACTTGAACAACAGTAGCGCCTTGTGACGCCAGCTCTCCACCAAACGCTGCACCGACAGCCCTGGAAGTAATCAAATTACATACTGAGCGACTTATTCAAATGTTGGACGATTTCATAAAATAAATAAATAAATATGCACTGACATTCACACAGCGCAATCTAGCCCCAAGTTAAGCGTGAAGCCTGTATTATGGGTACTAAACAATGGATAAACATACTTATATAATTTTTTTTGTAAATACATACATATTTTACATAGAAAACACCCAGACCATTACAAACATACATGTTCATGCACACAAATGTTTGTACTGCCCGCGGATCGACCCGGAACCCTTGGTTTTGCAATCGACGTCTCAACCCCAACACCAAAAATATTAATATTTAGTTAGAAACAAACACATAAATAATATGAAATGAGAAAAGATATATTTATTTAAATTTAGTATGCAGACAGTTTACAACCGTTTATTTCCAGATGAAATTAACAAAATAAATACACTAGATGGTAATCCATAAATAGCATACACAGCATGGTCCCAATAATAATCTGACTATTACAAACAGATGAAAAAGAGTTCTTAAAAATAATACATAAAAAGAGTTCTTAAAAATAATACATAAAAAGAGTTCTTAAAAATAATACATAAAAAGAGTTATAAAGAAATATGGGTTATATGGGGGTCTAAAAAGATTCGTATAAACTAATCATGGACGAAAATCACATTTTGACCTAAAACCTTGTAATAAAAAAAAAACCACCAGATGGACTAATGACAGGTAAGATGAATGTGAACTGCTAGAGATTGTTCTGCATGGAAATCATTAAGGGAGCCCTTCTTCAGCAGTGGACATTTTAGGCTGTAATGATAATCCTGTGATATAAAAAGATATAAGAGACACAAAAAAAATACCAATCGAATTTTATATTAGTACTAACTGTTATAGTAAATATAAATAAATACATATCCACTGACATTCACACAGCGCATCTTAGCTAAGCTTTAGGATGTAATATGGATACTAAACAATACAAACAGACATGTTCAAGGGCACAAATGTTTGTACTGTCCGGGAATTGAACCCAAACCCTTGGTATAATAGGTCACCAAAAAAGCACCAATTTTAATTTACCTTCTAATGTTTGATCTAGTTGTACAGGGCAACTGTTGAGGTGTTTATATGCATCTTCTAGAAGCTTAGTCTGTGAAAAGTCTCCCTGCAGGAACCAGGCTCGCACAACCAACTCCAGCTTGATGGCCAACCGGCCAAACAGCGGTGCACGACAGATCACGCAAACACTTTTTTGTACTGAACTCCGTGTCATATCTTCAGTCTTTTGCACTACTTGCTGTTGAATAGTTAAGTATTTTTTATTGTTCATAACAACCAAATATAGAGTTATTTATTCTTCCTTTAGCAGGTAGTCATAGAATATGAAAATAAATATATGTATAGACATAGATGATACTTCATTATATCATGGAACCTTTATAGATTTGTTATTGTCTACTGAGGAACTCAAAGCCTACTTAACATTAGTGAATCATATGACCAGGTGATTTGAAGATAGCAGTATGTATAAATGAAAGTTATAAGGGAATGCTACTGTCCATGCTATGGTTTATGTTGTTCCTCATGGAGCGTTAAGGATGTAACTAATCAAGAGATCCCAATGTGTCTTTAAAAAGCATGGTGGGATGCAAGATATTATTTTTCAACCATCCCATGATTAAACAATACAAGTGCTCTTTGGCTTTCGCTATCATTTACCAAAATTACTGGACACACCACCAAACTGATCAAGCCCAAAAGTAAAAAAAATATTTATTATTTATGCACACATAAACATAATAATCTGTTCGAACGTAGCACGCACTACGTACGACAGCATAATAAACAGTATCAATTGAAACAAAAGTACAGACGTACTGCTTATTCCAAATGGAATTCCTTCCAGCAGTCCTAAAAAAGGAAAATGTATATCTGAATCAGGCAGATCAAGTGCGCATCCATGTATAAGTATACTACAATATCTTTAACAAAAATAACACATTTATATACAATACTAGCTTTTGCCCGCGGCTTCGCTCGCGTTAAATTCGGGATAACATGGCTCCACTTTCCTGGTAACGAAAAACAGAATAATTTTAATACTGCAACACTGCTTCATCTTCTTTTTTGCTTCGGATACCAATTTTTTCCTTTTTACTTTAAAAACTGGGAAAAATCAAATATAAATTACCCCTTTTTAAGGCCGATTTGCAAAAACTTCAATATGCAAGAGTTATTGTTCGTGACAAATAGCCATCATACTTATTTTTAGCTTTCTACCTTGTTAATGTTTAAACTTGTAAAAAATATATGTATACATATATATCACTATACATAGGAATCCCCCGGCCAAGTTTAAGTTTAGGTTTTGGAGTCCATTTGCAAATATATATATATCACTGTAGTTAGGAATCCCCTCCCCCTAACTCTTTTAAGGTTTACATTTATATATATATATTTATATATATAAAGTCCGGTATAATATCCCCCCTTTCCCCTCTCTTTAGATTTATTGTATGTGACTTACAGCCCTCATACCAATTTTTAGCTTTCTACCTTCTCAGATATGATACTTCCTATTTGCAGGGTTTGGGGGTGGATTTTAAGAAAAAAAAAATTATGCCATATTTTTTCGTTTCTGACAAATAGTCCGCATACCAAATTTCAGAGTCGTACTACAAAATTGCGGAATGTTCCATACAAACTTCCAACCCCCCATTTTAGGGAAGTGCGGGGTTAAAACGGGACAAAAAGTAGCCTAAAACCTATTCTAGGTTACCTACTATCAACATACCAAGTTTCAATAAAATCCGTTCAGCCGTTTAGGCGTGAAAGCATAACAAACAGACAGACAGACAGAGGTACTTTCACATTTATAATATTATTAGTATGGATAAATAAAATTCTAAGTATGTAGGATAAATAAATTATAAAGGATGTTATAGAGAAAAGAGAGAATATGAGAATTTCTGTGAAGTTGTATAGGAAGCCATCGAAGCTCAGAACGATACTATGATATATGATCATACTTCTTAAGCCCAAAATAAATGAGATGAAAAAAAATTGCAGATGTTTTAACTTCTTTAATTGCTCCGCTGTGGCATCGAGATAGAATATAACTGAGTAATCAAGCAATGGCTGTAAAACAGACAGGGAACAAACGATTTTAGTTGACCTCGGCAAAATGTTTTCAATATTTGCTCAATACTAAGGAACTGCAATTTTAAACTTACCTCAACAGGAATTTGACGAAAACAAGATATCCCAAATACAGTATTAGATGGTTCTGTTAAGCCAGGTAAATTGAAGAATATAGTATCTGATAGATAATTGTGAGATCCATCAGGAAGTGCCAAAGCAGGTAGATGGCGCCAAGCCACAGGCAGTTCGGAAGGTCTTCCAGGCACCAATTCTGGATAGCAATGCTCGACCTGTGATTTAAAATATGACACGCAGTTCATACTATAAATTTGTTTACGTATATGTATAACGTTAATAACGACGTTACAAAAGTTTATGGTATTCGCATTATACAGTTGAAAATGTAATTATTTTAATAATAATAAGGTACGTAAAATACATTTCAGTGTAAATAAAAACACAAATAATAAAACATTATCGATTGATGCAATGACGCCTACTTACTTGGCATCCTTTCTTGTGATGGAATCCCACAACAATTATATTAAGAACCGGTTCAGATAAGAAGGACATAATGTCTAATAATTCATTGCTTTGTAATGCAAGAAGATACGAATTTTTTTATGAAGCATAAATAATTTTATCTATTGATTGAGTTGTACATTTCGAACATTAATGACATTTCTAGACAATTTTGACAGCTGACTGACATATTATCTTTTTTTTCCAAAGACACTACGTAATTTATTTGAAAATGAGAGCTGATATATGCTTAATTATGTAATAAAATATTTAAATTTAAAAAATAGCGTTAAGAGCGTCGTTGGTAGGGGTCGCAAATAGTAATAATAATAATAATATGTGTAACACTTACAAAGATTAAACATTCGAAAAAAGGCTTCTGTGCTGTTGGCTTCGGCCCCACACATGTCTTCCAAAGGACCGGGCCACTATTTGGCCCGTGAATCTTAAGGATTTCAAAAACATAAATTTATTTTCAATCAACATGGATCACAAATTGAAAAATTACATACAATCTAAATTGAAAGAATAAATTGAAAAATGTCAAATAATAATATTAATACAGATTTTATAACATTTACAATTTAGATTTCTTAGAATAATTAAATATATGGAATACCGGGACATGTCATTTTTTTAAAATAGGATAATCAAAGGATCCGGAATTTCGAAAATACCGGACCAAATTTGGGTCTTATTAATACCGGTATTCAATTCACAAAAAACCAAGATATTCGGTACATTCGGTTTTAGTAAAATAAATAAAAAAGTTACGCGCAATTTAATCGTATTAGGCGCGCGTACGTAGGTTTTTTTACGATAACGATGATGATGAAATTGACAATGATGGTTTTCATGTACCTAATCATGAGGACTAATGCTTAGAACGAATTCATGGAGCACCTTGGAAATGGTAGGGCCCCGGGTGATGACGAACGTAGAACAGAGCTCCTAAAAACCGGTGGACATCCCGTCCCTAGGGCATAAGTGGAGGTCTGTAATGCCGTTATCCACCAGGCAACTACACCAGAGACGTAAACCAACGTCTTCGTCTTGTTCTTCAAAAGGTGGATCAAGAGGAGAGAAGTGATAAAATTATTTTTAGGAGTTATAGACCAATACCGCTTCAGAGCCACGTCTAAAAGTTGTTTTTCTGAGATGTTACAAATCGTCTCTAAATACGACTTGACGAATTCCAACCACCGGAGCGGGCTGGGTTTCGAAAAGGCTGCAGCACCATGGGTAACATCAATACAGTTACATTGCTTATACATAAGACCGAAGACTATGGCATTTGTGGACTACGAGAAAAGCGGTACATCAAGGTGATAAAGTGTCTCTCCGAAGCAGCGACGATGACTATTTAGTTCAGTGAGACAGAAGGATGTTTTTTTATACCAATACTATTAACAAACGCAATGGAGGATGTCTTTAACCCATTGAACGCCTAGAATTCAGACCCAATAGAAAATCTATTATGTAAAAAATAGGGCAAATGAGAGGGTTTAAGGTTACCTACATTAACAAACCAATTTATTATTTGATTATGATTCATTTTTAAGATTTCATTTAATTATTAATTAAAAGGATTTATAAGAATCAAATAAATAAACGATAGGTTTTCTGATCTTATTAGAATTGCACTGTAGCGACCACACATTTACAGTCTTAATATCTATATATAGCTCGGTATAGGCGTGTTGAAGCATATTCCATAATGACTAAAAATATTATTCGAATATCTGAGACAAATTATTCAATCATATTGCAATAAATATGAATGACGTAGCGTCATACCGTACCGCAATTTTTAAATCTGTAATATCTTCGACAATATTAGTTTAAATCATATGGTGTAAAGGGCCATATAGATCTATTTTAACCAACAATTTATTGAAGGAATTTAATGGAATAAGGATGAATGCTGTATTGGTTAAAATCGCTTCGAAAAATTGCCATTATTTGTTGTAGAAATTAAATTACAAAAACATGTTATTGTGGGGTATTCATAAGAGATAAGACATATTCATAAGAGATAAGATATATATATATGACGACCCATTTGGTGTAGCGGTTGAGACGTCGGCTGCAACACCAAGGGTTCCGGGTTCGATCCCCGGGCAGTACAAACATTTGTGTGCATGAACATGTCTGTTTGTAATGGTCTGGGTGTTTTCTATGTATAATATGTATGTATTTACAAAAAAAAAATGTATATAAGTATTTATCCGTTGTTTAGTACCCATAATACAGGCTTCACGCTTAACTTGGGATTAGATGGCGCTGTGTGAATGTCTGTGGATATTAATTAATTTAATATTAATACCATCCCGGAGTTTTCTGTAGACCTTTTTACTGTTTACAATACTCATTACATTATTTTTTTGCCCAAATATGTAAAAAACGTTCGGTTCAAGATATTTTTCTAAAGGTGAAAGCTTTGTTGCATGTGGAACAAAATACCACGTAACAATTTTTGCAAGAGACTCGCCGCCTTAGGTACTTTTTAGAATTGCCATATATTTTTTTAATGATTGATCGAATTTTGAGTTTCCAACGGTTTCAGTGATTATAAGGGACAACATTTAACATTACAATATTAAAACGTTGAAATTAAATAAAATTATTATTACACTGGCGCTTTTCCACTACGATCTTAATCTTAACGAAAAATTCAGAAGTCTCGCAAAAAAAGGTGGCGGATAAGACCGTAGAACAAGATCCAAAACAAATAGTAAGAATTCCTAAAAGACCTTCTACTGCGCATTATTGGCAGTAGGAATATAAAGCATAGTATGCATTAATACAAAATAACAATATATCTAAAATGTATTTGTTTCTTATTTAGTAATTTTATTTTATTATTAAAACTATTTTGTAGCATTAATTCAAATATGTTACTATTTTACTCGGTACTGGTATCATTAAGTCGCGCGATTACAGCGCTGCGTCTGCGTGGGGCACTTATTTCGTGAAACCACCGTAAAACAGACTTTAGAGGAAGTGGAGCCAATGACAATGGGAAATGGTTTAATTAATTTATTTATCTGTGGTTGCAAATTTGCTAAACAAAATGGTGTTTATGTTCGTTTTTCTTTAATTTATATAAATTGGTGTGTAATCCAAGTGCTTTATGTGGTTGGAAATACAAGACATTGCAACATATATATTTATAATGTAAATCTCTGTATTAATATAAAAGTTATTAAACTTTTAATTGTATGAAATTGACTAATACGTCGCCATTTTCGCACTAAAGTGCATGGAAACTTTTGGATTGTTGTACAATGTACGTACACATTTTTACGGGCTTTTTGTGAAAGAATTTGTGATTTATAAACATTTAAGTGTGCTGTGTTGTCTAAGTTTCATCATGATCAATTGCTTCGCTTCTGAGGTTAGTTACGAAAATTTTAATCATTGAATGTAACTTTTGTGCCAGTAGTAATTTAATTATCGAGTTCAAACAACCGGCGGGTAGTTATTACACATTTTCTAATGTCTCACTAAGCTAGTTACTTCGAAAAGTAATTATTTGTATTAAATTTCCAACAACCTGTTGAGTTGATAAAATATGGATCATGGAGCTGAATTTGATAAGTTGTTTTTATTTAAATATAAACGTCAACCTTTAATTTTGAAAATGTAATTTCATTATTAAGCTAAATAAAAATATCCAAGTATTTTTAATGAAACCAATTTAGTACTTTTTAAATTCGATGACTTTGTTAAGTCAGCAGACTTAGTACATCTGTCAAACTGTGGGGAACTAGGTACTCAAAATTACACCCTTAAGTACAATTTCACTAAATCGAATTTCATCATTCAATAAAATATGTACCTATAATGCTGGAGATGTGAATAGCCTTCATTAAAATTGTATGCAATGAATATGATTCATCAATGTTATTTATTACAGCTTTGCTAAATTATCATGTCACATTTTGTTAGCCCATATTAATAATGTTATTTGTATACATTTACTATATTTGTAACTTAATTTAAACAAAAAACACAAGCACATGACTCTCTAAGTGCTGGTAGTACTTTGAGAGTTTGAGAAATATTTGTTATGCTTGAAGTATTATGATAAAGGAGAGACTGGTGTTGATATTTGCTGAATTTGGATTCTATGATTTAACCCATACTTTTTCAACTAATTAACATTGTAATTGAAATAACAATGCTAAAAACATATGAAAGCAAAACAATAAATATATTTAATTTGACAGTAGAAGAAAAAAAATTACATTATATTGTACGATTTTAATTTTGATTTATTTCAATAAGGCAATATTCCTTTATTTATTCACAATTATTATTACAATTCATCATTACGGAAGGAGCAGCTGTCTAGAAAAATATTTTAAGCTTTTGTTTAAAGATGGTGAAACTTTTTAATAGACGACTTTTGATTTCTAATTGTATTGATTGATTTTATTTCAAAATTAAACTGAAGCTACTATTATATCTGCAGGGTTTTGTAGCAAGATCCTAACCCCACAAAAATAATTATCCACTAAACATTTCAAGTAGTAATTTTATATAGACAAACTAAGGCCCGTATTCTAGAACGAGACTCAAGCATTGATGTTAAATTAAAAAGAGTTAGAAATGAATGCTGTTATTAATCGAATATAGCACTATTCCTTTCTAACTAAATTTAAGTAAAGATCCACATTGATTCCGTTCTAGAAAACGGGCCTTAGTATCCTATAACATCTCATGATTAATATTAAGGCAGGTGTAAAATAGTTATAAGTATTATTAAAATAAGAAGAATAACATGAAACCATCTTTTATTTCAGTTTTTCAAATGATGCTATGGCTAAAGAAAAATGGATTGAAACTGGTAATTTTTTAAATTTGCTTTTAATTTAATATATAGGTGTATAGCAACTTTTTGATTGGATTATTCAATTAGAATATAAGTTAGTAAAAGGATATTTTTTTTACGCTTTTATTTTCTCACTGATAATCAAAGATCGGAGTAGTAGAGCTAGTTATGTACTTAAATATGTAAGAATAAGGTGGATATTCCCGCATATAATACTGGAACGCGGGTCTCTAGTGTGGTCCAATAACCAACCTCTTTCGCGCGAGTTGGCGATTTAAGATACCGGCACATAGAAAAGTTTAATCTTTGCTTTGATAATCAAAGATGAAGTAATTGTTAATTTAATATTTTGGTTAATTTCAACAAATACTAAGAAGCCAGAAGACCTTGAGCTATAAATAAAAATGACTCCAGTCTGTATTGAGGGTATATCAATAACAAAGTCTACTATTGCGCTTTATTCCCTGATTGTTAAAGTGCCTTATTCTACATATTTAGATACTTTTAAAGGGTTTTTACTATTACTAATTGAGACATAATGATTTAAAACATATATATAAGTTAAACAACCTTTTGGCAATAATTTAATGTTCATTACACCGCAGCCACTATAATATGACAGTTTTACTGTTTCAAACATTAGCAGAGTCATAAATGCATTTGAGTGTTAACAATTCCATTCACAAGCTCAATTTAAATGCTTTGTTGTAGCACTAATTAACTGCATACCATTTTCTTATATATATGTCACCATAGATAATAAGAACGCAAAACTGATTAATTTTCTAGGAAATTGATTGACTTTCGTAGGATTGTACATTGTATTATTTTAGGCCTACATTTTCGTTAATTGCTCGACTTAGGGGTCAATTACAGTGAGGCTCGAAAGGGGGGGGGGTTTTTATAAAAATCACGAAAATAACACAAGGGTGAGAGGGGGGGGGGTGTAGTGAGATAACACGTGTATTTACCTAGTGTAGACATTTTATCATGATCCTTAATTTCAGAATAAAATTTAATTACAGTTTATACCTGTATTTATAGGTAATATTTTGAGTCTTAAAATTCTTTGTAGGTATTAAGGATATACGTGATGTTGAGAAGGGAGGGGTAGGTAGACTTAAACCTCACTACGTATCACAAAGGGGGAGGGGGCCTTATAAAATGCAAAAAAGATCACGTGATTAATGGACGGCCCCTTACCGAAATCACCCGTAAAATATATGAGTGAAATTTACCACATAGGTACGAAAGTTTTGTAGTGGCCATAACTAAATAGTTACTAATAATGTCGTTGTTCAGAATTTTATAACAGAACTTGGTTTTTGCCGTGTCGCCGGCCGCTGCCGCGACACACAAGCTTCGCTCGTATTTTTAGGGTTCTGTAGCCAAATTGCAAAAAACGTTACCCTTATAGATTCGTCAAGTCTGTCTGTCTGTCTGTCCGTCAGTCCTAGTAACACAACCTCTTTTTTCTCCGAAACTATAAGCACTACACTAGTCAAACTTTATACGTAGATCAATTATATTCTGTATATATAAAGGTAGATACGCCATCCGTGCCCAAAAACAATCCGCCGAAGAGAGTATAGTTTTGTACTCTTTTGTTTAGGTAAATGTGTTCGAAATTTGAAATATGTGTATGTGTGCTCTGTCACTGCATTTGGAACACTTTTTTTGATTGTTTTGTGAGCATATCACGAATCCATGCTTTTTAACCCCCGACGCAAAAAGAGGGTGTATAAGTTTGACGTGTTTGTCTGTGTGTCTGTGTGAGTCTGTATGTCTGCTGTGGCACCATAACTTCCGAACGAGTGGACCGATTTTAATTTAGTTTTTTTTGTTTGAAAGGTCATTTAATCAAGCGTGTTCTTAGCTATGTTTTATTAAAATCGGTTAAGCCGTTTATAAGATATAGGGGATGAAAGTGGGAATGAAAAACCGATTGTTTGCAAATATGCCCGAATGGGGTATCAAATGAAAGGAAATGATTCGTACATTACAATAGGGAAGATGCACAAATTTTATTTTTGTGTTTATTTTAAAGAACTACATTTGGAATAGACCACAAGTATATTTAAAAATTAAAAAACGTCATTTTCTGCATAAAATGCGGTTTGAAATTGACAATTTCAAATTTCGCGCCAAAACGGCTGGCTTGACGTTTGACGTCAGATATGTGAATGTACTCCTTTTCTTCAAGGACTTTCATACTTTTGCATTTTTCCCGACTGTCGAGACCTAATTTATAAGAATTTTAAATAACTGATAATGTATGGATTTAATGAATTGATACTCCGGAAAAAAAGCCGCGTTGACCATACTTTGTGCCAATGTGTTTATCTAATAACAATCATATTGTTTTTGACGGACACAAAATCGGGAAAAAAGAGATTTCGAGCTGTGAAGACGAATGAATTATTCCTCAAACTATTTTTCGATGCGTTGAAGACTACTATGATGTTAAAATATACTTGTTATTCTTCATCTGTTTGTATGAAAAACAACATATTTACCTACCTAACACAAATACAATAACAAAGTTGTCTATAACTTTTTATCGTAAAGATAAGGAATCATGTTAAAAAGTTTAAAACTTTGTGAATAGAGATGCTCGTACCCATATTTTGAATGCTTAAACAGAATAATGCCTTTGCCACCTGAATCAGCAATAATAAAAAAGACAAATTCTTGTAAGCATTGAAAATACACCAAGTTTAATATTGATTTATTATATTACAGTCACGAAAACATACAAACTTACACAATTATGATATAAATAAAATAATGATTTTTTTAAAACAAAGGAAATTATTTTTCTTTGTTCCTGGTTCATCTTTAGAGTGTAGTGAGAGTGCCATGGATGAGGACTGCACAGGGCAGTTCCATGTGGAAATCCTCAGGGCAGCATTTCCAAGCAGTTACTGTTCACACTTATGAGTTAAAATATAACCTTTCTTTTTGCTCACTTCTTTCATTTTAATGTTTGGTGATGAAAAACATTATTTCTAGATTATCAGTACACATTATGCTTTGATATTTCAATAAAGTACCGTAAAAGTCCGTATTTGCATCAGGCTTATTGCGGTTTGTAAAACTCACTTCCGACAAAATAAATTACAACCATGTCAACATTAACTTTGGTAGTTTCCTGGAGTCTGCTTTTACAGTCCTAAATTTCATTTTATTCAAAAATGCTGATTTAGTCGTTTTAATGTGCACTTTTTACTAAACTTTTAGTCAAAATAATATGTCATACATAGATGACGTAAATGACAGTGATTGGTGTTTAATTTACGTTCCGTTTCAAGTAATTTCAATTCTTAATAATTTTTAAAAAACAGCGTAAATTAAAATAAAAACCTTACGGTCCCTTCTTTTATGTCATTTTAACATTTTAATATCAAAATATTCATTTATATTACATTTGCATGTTCCCTATTGCCAAGTTTAATTAAAATCGGTTCAGCCGTTTATAAGATATAGGGATGAAAGTGGGAATGAAAAACGATTGTTTACAAATATGCCCAAGTGGGGTATCAAATGAAAGGAAATGATTCGTACATTACAATAGTAAGTAAGTAAAACAGGGGTGTTATAAGTTTGACGTGTCTGTCTATATACTAAAATCTAACTTAAACTAACCTACCTATAAAGTATGAAATAAAAATTAAATTAAAATTTTAAAACCCCGACACAAGAACTTAAGTAATTTCCCTTTAAAAAGTAAAATAATAAAAGAAACTAAATGTTAAAGTACCTAAGAATCTATTAATAATTCTAAAAAAACCTCGCATTGGGGACCGCTCTTAAACTAACAATTCAAATACAAATAGTCTATGGTATAAGGTTCCTATAAAACACCCCATAATATGAGTACAATAATAGGTTGACTGGATGCTAGTGATTCAAAATATACGCTGTATAAATCTCAACCGTTGCATCTTCCTCACTTACTGTGAGGATCTTTATGATAAAAACATTGCATTGTATATCAACTTAATATGAACCGGAATATCTGGCATTAAATGGGAAAGACCTTTTGATTCTTACCCTTGCACTTGGCCTTGGTTGTCTTTAGGCAAAAAGACAGTAAGTTGCTCATAAGATTCTTTTCTCAAAATAATTTGCACTTTTAAAATGTAAAATGTTAAGTTATATATTTAGTCAAAAACAAAGGTATTCATTGGCAGAAGTAAACTGTAATCATATAATGGAATTGGAAAACCAAATATAGCTATAGTTTTCCTTAATCTGATGCTGGTTTGAATACAAATTAGTAAACAATGGGATTTCAATAGTTGAATGTTGAATAAATAAACCAGTTGGATAATATGCTATTTATAATAGTAATTAATTAGTTATTGACAATAGTAATCATTATTTGCTTTAATTCTTCAAAATATTTTATAACAATTACCTACATGTTTTCTGTGCAACCATAATCATGTCCATTTTAAGATTTTTTTACAATTTAAGTATGAAGCATTAATTTATTGTGTACCACGCAGCCCAACAATGAAAAAGTTTCTTGTTAAAACTTAATAGCGGTTCACAGAATACATATATTTACAAAGTTTGAATAGTGTATTGCTTATAGTTTCGGATAAAAAGGGTCTACATACAGGCGGACGGACGGACGGACAGAGACAGACTTGACGAACCTATAAAGTTTCCGTTTTTGCCATTTGGCTACGGAACCCTAAAAACTATGTAAAAGTAATGTACATAAAATTAATAAATGCTATACAATGAATAATTCAATAATGCCACGTTGCTCAGCTTTACAGATTGTCGGTTGTGTCGCTTGTGAAAGTACTTGTTAATCGACAAAATATGCTCTGTTGTTGACGTTTACACGGACCCTTTCCTGGTTACGAAAACGGAATATGTATTATTTTTACGCTGCTGTAGATGATATTACCTTCCATTTACTATGTCTTTCCATTGATTTTTAGCTTACTACAATGAAAACTGCCAAAAATCCAAAATAAAACTTCATCCCCTCTTTTAGGGAATAGGAGCAGATTTCGAAAAAAAATTGTGCTAGATTTTTTGTTTTTGACAATGGTCCGCATACCCAACACTCAGCTCCTCTACTAAAAAAATGCGGAATGCTCCATAAAAACTGCCGCTCCCTACTTTAGGCAGTCGGGGGGTTATTATTAGGCAAAAAGTAGCGTGTATGTCACTCTCCATCCCTCCACCAACTAATGTCCACTTAACTTTTACCGTGGAAGACGGACAAACAGCAAAAATTTCACATTTATTATATTAGTCAACAATCTTATTTCACTATAACTTTTTGTTTTGTACAGATGTTGATTTCAAATATTTTCTGTGGCACTGGTAAGCTTGGTCTTAAAGTATGTCCATAGATTCTTATATCTGTAAATACTAATAATTTTGACTTATTCGTCAACTCGCTCGCCCGAGCGATTTTCGATTTTACCTATTTTTTATATCGCCAACTCGCTCGATCAGGAAATCTGCTATATTATTGTATACTCAGTTACAAAAACGTCACAATTAATTTAATTTAGTTAGGTACTTACTTACTAAAAAACTGCGTACCCAATTTTTTTTTCGAAATCCGTAAACATTTTATTTTGTTTCCTAACAATTACCACCTCAAAGACGTATCTCAGTCTTGTATAAGTTATTTCATTGAAAATGATGACAAGTGCCAAACGGGAATAACCCAAACAAATAATTGGAATCTTACTTAGAAGTTCGTAGAAAGACTGCAATATGTTATGGACGCCTATTTGGTATCCGCGGTACATCTAAAAGTCGCAGAAATGTATGAATTCGCCGGCACTTTAACACAAGTAATACATTTTAGAAACTATAACCTCTTGCTTCTGTGTTTTCTCCTGGTACTAATTTTTTTATGAATTTGAAAACCAACTGTTAGTTGTTTTTAGTAAGTATAAATAAGAGTTATATATGAAGTCCTAGTACATTCAAGTTCAAACCTTGACGTCAACTTAATGGGTAATTATTTATCGTTTTTGGTTTTACTCTCTTTTAATTAGACTGCACTTTATATAGACGAGCGAGTTGACAATAAGTCATAATTTTGAATATTACAAGTTACAACTAATAGTTATTAATTTCCCATAATATTGATGACATGAATAACATTATTATAATTATAGGTACTGCGTGATGGGAAATAAGCCAATCCCACGGGAAAACTATGCAGGAAAATAGTTGGTCATCAATTTCAGTTGTCTTTAGAGATTTCCCATAAATGGAATTCCCATATTTCCCATTATTCTAATATTATTGAACTTGAATAATATTATTGTTGAAATTTCTAATCACAGTAGTTATCTATTTTCTATTGTAAAGAAAACATGGACTGCGGTCTTGGTCTTTTTATTATATTAAATTAATACAATAATAGGTCAGCAGTCCTCTGTTCTAGTCAGTCGAATCGTCAGTCTATTTTATTTTTTTCTTCGAATTCTAGTCATAGTCTTACTAGCAAGTCTAAACAAAAAAATATGTCTGTCATATTTTTTTGTTTAGACTTGCTATGTATGGCATAGAGGTGTTATTTTTTAGAGGTATAGAACATTGAAAAGGAATAAAACAAAGTTTAAGGGGGACAGAGCTCGCTCTATTGCCCGTTGAGTAACTAAATATGTGAAGTGATCCCGCAGTCAGTGTCCATGTCTCAGCTGCGTATGGTAGTACGGGTAGGACGAATTGCTTAAAGACTTGTCTTTAAGCATTGTGGAATTGTCGACGTGAAAACCTAACGTAACAAATCGCTGCAGAGCCTCCAGAAGAGCCCTAGGTTTCGATGAAGTCGAAGGCTTTCTCGTAATCCACGGTTTTAATAGGTGAAGATTCATTTTAAATTTTGGTTTGTTTAAATATATAAGAGCCTTACTTAGCGTCCTTTTGGAATTTTCCGTATACAGTTTATTATACACTTCATCGATGATAATTATTACGCAATGCAACTGAAACTAAGGTAACAAATTTCCATTCCCTATATGTCCCAACTATTATTATGATATGTCTTAACCATCAACTTATTTATTTACACGTTCAAATATCCTAAAGACAAGAAGCTAAGTTTATAAAAAAAAATTAAATCATTACCTAATTATACAACAGTATAGTTGGACTTTTGTGAATTGGATATTCTGAACCCAATTGCGACCAAATTGTCGTCCTCCATAATGATTCAATAGGAATATAAGAGTTTAAAAAATTCAAGTGTATTTAATAAATACAATAATTAATTAATGAGTGCCTTAGTTGATTAGTATTTCCTTTTTTGCAGGGTTCGAAGGTGCACGTGTTACATCCGTAGGCATGACGGAGAAGGTTCTATATCCTGGTAAGTTTCCATTTGTCTGGGTCTATTTTTATATCCTCGTCAACCCCTGGTTACTTCCACAAGTCATCGAAACCTTAGGAGTTACTCGTTTTGTTTGCCGGTATTAAAATAACTCAACTTGTTAAGGATCTTGAGGGTTTACAATTTGCTTGCTTTATTTTTGTAAAATGCCAAAGGTAAAAACATTTTCACTGTTGGTTTTTGTGGTACTTTTGTATATTTTGAATGTATCATATCTTATATGTTATCTTTAACATCAGCTTTTAAAATGAAATCTTTAATATTCTGAATCAGCTAGGGAATAGTAAGAGCTATATTATAATATACCTCGCCTCGACGGGTACAGCATTAGTTGGGGCCAAGTGTCTATTTAAAATAATATATACAAAAATAATATTATGTTCTCCCATTTCATCTTACATCCCATCTCGTACCTACATTGTAACGCAAAAACGTATTATAAGCACCACCTTCCTAACCTTACAGTTAGAATAACCGTCTGCGAGAAATTGATTAAATAGAGATGTATTAGGCATTGTGTGGGGATCACGTGGTCGTGACGTCATAGACAGGCCGTCACCAGATCAATAAGGACACGAGGTCATTCCAGTCGCCCCGACGATTCTGCCACGCCTGTTGGAGATTCGGACGTCCCCCCGCTACGCAGTACCTCTCACCTTTGCCTGATTATGCGGCGCAGTTGTCCGTGCTTTAATACTGCGTAGTTAGACACGGATTATAAAAGGAATACGATTTACCCTTTACCTAATGTAAGAAATGTTGTTAAACAAAATTTGGAATCCAAACCTTTCTAACTATGTTTATAAAGTTCTATAATAAATAAATCATTTCTTCTTGAGAAATACAAACCTTTATTTAAAAAACGCAATGTAGGCATCGCATATTGCTTGAACAAAACTTTCCACATAATTGGATGTACG